>JAJOOR010020617.1:0-19383 GCA_036250505.1 Solanum acaule | reverse complement strand
AAACGTTTTAACTTCGTTATAAGACTGAAAGTTTCAAGTTAAGCAAAGAGTAAAGAGTTGAGTTCATTTCTCAAAAGTTATAAGGGAACTAAGTATTCCCTAAGAGTTTATAAATGTTTTTACACATTTGAGCAAGAAAAGGGAACATGATTCCAAGAGAGCCTTTGGGCTAAGCTTTGAGTAATTATCTCAAACTAAAGAAAGAAGTTACTTTAAAAGCATGAGCTAAAGTATATTTTGGGAGTAGTATTGAGCACCGATGTGGGGATGCGAGTTCATATTAACTCAAGTCTCCATGAAAACCATGTCGCCATCATGGGTATTAACGGGTCATACTTTTTAGATGATCACGTAAGTTAAGCTACTGGATCCACTAAGTTAAGTAAGGTCCTATACCGATAGCAAGGTATAGGATGGTCCTTGGCAGCGCGAGGTAAAGTGTTGTATCATCACTATAGCTCTTAAGTGATGGTTGTCGGTTAGAGAAACTCCCACAAAAGTTATTGTATTTTTATATACACAGTTATTTGAATTTCTACATACATTTCAGAGTTATGTTGTATCCTTGCATACACATAGAGTTGACATCATGTTTTTAAACAATTTTTTCTTTATATTGCATTTGCATTAAAAATTGTTTTATATTAAAATGAATCCAGTTATGTTGAGTATTTCAAGTTGAGTATCTTAAGTTGAGTATCTTGAGTTAATTTGTGCTTCATTGAGTCGAGTATCATATCTTTGAAGTTGAGTATCTAATCTTTGAGTTGAGTATCTTATCTCTGAGTCGAGTATCTTATTCTTGAGTACTTTTAAGTTGAGTAAGTTGAATAGTTTTGAGTATCCCTAAGTATTCCTTGAGTTGAGTAAGTTTGAGAAGAGGTAAGTATGTTTCTTTTTTTTTATCAAAGTTCAAGCTTATGTTTATTCTTTAGAATTCCTCTTACATGCTCGTACATTCCACGTACTGAGCCATTTGCCCTGCATCTTTTCATGATGCAGACAGAGGTATTCAGGATCATCAACAGGAGTTTCGTTGATACATCCGAGAGTTTGAGTTAGTTATGGTGAGCCTCCTTGCTTCCGGAGGATTCCATTTACCTTTCAGTTATATCAGTTGTTAGGATGTCGTGGGTCTTGTCCCGACTTCCATCTTTATCAGTTAGAGGCTTTATAGATAGTCAGTATAGTTGAGAAGTTTGTATCATTTATTTTATTAAATGTTTTAAAGACTTAAGTTGCCTATTTTATGGTGAGTTGAATATTATTTTTATATTCAGAGTATTTCATTTGAGTTAAAGTTTTATATTTCAGTTTCATGGATTTTTATTCAGTTTTTAAGCTTTGTATGCTTGAATCAATTTTCTGCTTGTAGTTAGCCAGGATGAGGGTTCGCTTGGGGCCAGCAATGGTTCTCGAGTGCCGACCACGTCTAGGGTGTAGGCTCGGGTCGTGACACTTTTCTTCGTTTAAATACTAAAATATTAAGAAATAATAAATAAGTATAACAAAAGGGAAATGTTTATATAGTAATAACTATTTTGAGGCAAACTTTCTGACAATGTAAATCACATAAATAACATTGATAAATAAAGTAATTATTTTGTCTTGAGCATAAAAAAACAGATCATGACAATTCTCTAAATTTTGGAGAAAGATATTCAGAAGCATATATCTACATCACAAGAGAAATTGTTAACAAAAACAAATGAATTTAGACTATATCATGTTAATTTCATATATTGTAACATTACAAACTAAAGTATATATTATGCAAAAAAATAATTATTTTATCATCAAAATTATTTTCCTCAAGTACTCGAGGTTATGGAATATACGCTCTTAGGATAGAACGATTTACTTCATCAAAATAGTGGTACCTTATATTTCGTTAAACTTCGAACTCACCCAACAACAATAAATCACACAAAAAAAATTTAAAAGATTAAAAAAAAATGTTGTTTAAAAATGAGAGAAAGCCATCTATTTATAGTCAACAAAGGATAGTATGAACAAGTGTTTTTTGTGTCTTATATGAAAAGTCATGATGTTTTCGAGAAGTCACAACTCTTTGGAAAAGTCACAATTCTTTGGAAAACGTCACAACTCATCGAAAAAGTCACAACTCTTTGGAAAAGTCACAACCTAAGTTAGGGATATTTTAGTAATTTAACATTCAAGTTAGGAGTTTATACTTTTAAGGTAATATATAAATAAATATATGTGTGTGTGTGTGTGTGTGCAAGAGGAGGGTTCGGTCTTACCTCAAAATACTTTTATCCTCCGCAAAAGTAGGGTTAGGAGATTACTCATCATACATACCTTTATCATATTCATAAGTATCCAATTAAATCTTTTTGCGATATCTTAGCTAAATTTGATTCGAAACATACAAAAACAGTTAATATACATTTCTTTTAAATCAAATTTTACGCTTAAGACAATCTTTCTGATAATGTCCTTTCCTTCACATAATAAAAACATATCTACCTTAAATTCATTCATAACATCTGGTAAAACATTTATTTAATTTATTCTTTGTACTTTCTGATTAAGCTTTAGATTATTTACCAACTACTTGACTTATAAGGTTGATCGGTTAACTCATCTATAATTCATTAATCTTATTTCCTCTCAAGTAAACAAAAGGTTCCAAATACCATCAATGTCTACTGGAGGAGCAGCAATGAAGGAAATATATAATAAATACACAAGTTATCGTCAATAAGGTGGGATCATCAAAACACCAAACCATCCAATGTATTTTCAATCCTAATTATCCACTTACAGAAGCGACCCCATAGGCTTTCGTTTTCGCCTCTCTCTGAAATTGCAGGTAAAATCTTGGTTTATTTAATCATCAGTGCTCCCAAACACACGAGTTTTCTATAAATAAAAATAGAAAAATAAAAGGCTTGTTATTCAACAGTATAACATGACTTATATATACTCGTGTCAACCAAGGTGTATGTGGATCTGTTCCAATTTTGAAAAGTTGATTAGAAATATACAGACTTTTCTACAGAGAATTAGAATTTCAATATGATAGTGGGCTGCCCGGGATTTGAACCCCCTTCTCAAAGACATGGTTAGCATTTGGACCTGAAGCCTCGACAGCCCCAGCCTTTTCATCTCCCTGCAGCGCAAGTGGACATTGTATCAAACTGTTCTGAATTCCAATAGGATTTAATAAACAGAGGTTATCCTAGCTAGAATACTATATAAGTTTTGATTCCCTGCCAACTAGATGATTTCTTCCCACCAATATAAGTTTTGACGAGCAGAGTTACTGGAGAGAGATAGTAGGTATGTTGGTATAGTCGTGACATATGTGCAATTTGGATTGAACACCATCTAAGTCTCCTCCAACTTCTTCACAGTGACAACGCATCATCTCATTCATCAAGATTGATTCTCAAGATAGCTAGCTAGTTTACATTTTTTTCGAAAGTTAGTTGTAATCTTTTGCTAGTTGCTACTATTAGTTTATTTCATTCTTTCAGCATTGTGGTATTTGCATTTGTTTTTTTATGTTGACATGTTCTAGAGGTCCTTTGGATCTCCCAAGTCAAAATTTTGACACTTTTTCATTCAACGCTCTCACTAACTTTACCATTCTGAAAAAATCTTGCATTATTGATTTCAATAATTCTCGAACTATGATTTGAATAGTAAAACCTATATTCTATAGATTTCTTTGGATAGTGAATTAATCACTTGCTATTCGAATTTTACGTTTAAGATTGTCTTTCTTATAATATCCTTTAAATTCATTCATAAACACATTATTAAACTTACTTCCTCTTACACTTGTTGATTTAGCTTTAAATATTTAATTACCAACTACTTTAAGTTATAAGGTTGATCAAATTAACTATTCAGAATTTCAAAAAAAAAAGGTGGATCTAAAATATAACCTAAATTTAACCTAACTGACTTTTAGATTCTTATCATTGAAACCGTTTAACTTTTAAAACTATAGGTCCGACTATAGATACACTTTGAGACATCTATTTTTAAGTATCTTTTTAAAGAATATATAACACTAATATATACGATTCTGGAAGAAAAACTTAGATTAATTTACGTGAACTCAGTGACCCCATCTAGAGACACTCCTGATCAAATAACTCTTTTAAGTGTAGAGAAACAAGTGTGAGATGAAATACATGAAGAACGAACAATGCATAATCATTCTTAATGAATTTAAATAACTAACCATTGCAATATATCATAGTTTTTCTTTGAGTAAGTATATTATTATTATTCTTTTTAATCTTCAATAGAAAATTAAAAGTTCTCAATCAAATATATTTTTTAACATACAAATATATACGTTTGACTACAAAAAAATAATAATAATAACTTGCTCATTATGTTCACTATTTATGAAGTAATTGATTCACTTTAGACAATTGTTAACAGTCAATTATTCATTTATTTTCATGTAATATGTACTTATCTCATTATATCAAATACAAATAACAAAATTTAATGATGCATACCATTCATAAATACATTAATTTGACCTCTTTGATGACAAATTACATCACTTTATGCATTTGTATTCTTTTTCAACAAATAGTTTAATCACTTTAATGACTAATAAATGCTTCTCATTAAGATAAACTCATCATTAAATTTAATTACCCCAAAAACAACTTACAAAAAGAAAAAAATAAGACCATTAAATTTAGGAGAAAATCTAATAAATAACAATTTGACTATTTTGAGAAAAATATAAGGAAATAAGACTTTATTCATAATTTGTTATCTATAGATTTATTATCTTTTGACCAATTTCTCATTTTTTTTTCCTATAAAGAGATTGCTTAAGTTTTAAACTAAACCACACCACCATTTTCATTACACCATTTCACTTCACTTTTCCAATATGATTGACAGTGATAACAACCACGGTATAACCGGAAACAAAATAGAACTGATCAAACTCCGATTCAGTTCTTCGTTCGTTCTTTATCCAAAACAGAAACCTTAGTTATTCGAGGTTATTCTAATGACTCCGTAGAAGTAACTAAAAATAAAATCAGAATGATCACTGGTATGCCCGAAGATCACCAGCGACTAATCTATAACAGAAGACAACTCTCCTGTCAATCGGAGACATTGGCATTTTACAACGTTCAGAATGATACAACTATTCATTTAGTTGGTAAAATGCCAAGAGCATATCATCTGCAGACATGGAAAATCACTAATGAGATAATTTCAAAAATCTCCATGATTTTGAAAAGTGATTATGTTTGTCATTCCTCGGATTTGAAGAATATGACAATGTTGATGAAAGAGTTCACATTTATGATTCTAAACAAAAATGCTGAAGAAACATGTAACAACATACAGTTCTTTATTTCGTCGTCTGCTCCTGCAAATTTGGTAATACTCTATATGTCTCGGGATAATACTAAAAAATCAATTGCTGATAAATTTATTCATAGATTCATCAATTCGATGATGAGTACTGATTTGCCTAAGAAGAGATACAGTGGATGTGCTCGATTGATATTGGAGTTTTGTAAGCTACTGAGAAGAGTTGTTGGGCTTGAGGATCCCTTGTATAGATTTTGTCGGAGTATTATAATGGATATAGTAGAGGCCGTTGGAATTGCAAGGTGCAAGAAGAATGTTGTTGATGAATTGTTAGCATTGAATGATGCTTTTATGATTGTTCGCGAGATTATAGTTGTTGATTTATCCCGTGAGTTAGAACTGAGTATGGGATCAATTGAGTCTACGGGGTTATCACTGATAAGCATTGTGCGTGATTTCACTGAGTACATGTGCTTGGTGAGGGCATTGTTGCAACAACCTTTCGACTCTTTAAATGGTGAAGCAGTGTATAACAGAGAGTACATTGAGAGCTTGCATCGTATTTTATCTGACTTGCATATTATGTTATATGATTTGCTAGATAAAATAGAGCAGTGCTTAAGGAAATTGGAAGATCAGCTGAAATCTAACAATGAAGCTGGCATGCTTATCGTATCGTGGTGGTCTCACTATCTTGTAATACTGAAAGAGTTAAGCAACATTAATTCTGAGTTTTTTAACAACTCGGAGGTCTTTTGGCAGAAGTTGAATCAACAAAAAATTTCACTGTGCTTTCTAATCGCGATGTTTGCAAACAGTTTTGATGATTATTGGTGGATCATTGAGCACAAGGAGGTAACAAATTTCGAAGTACGTCGACATCTCACAATGATGATGCTTGAAGAAGCTAGATCCATAAACAAGGAGAAGTCATATGAGATGCTCATCGATAGGTCCGTGCTGTTGGATGTATCTTTTGAATATATTGTAGATCAGGATCCTGCATTGCTGCGAGGAGATCTGTTAATTCAATTCAAACATGAAGAAGCTACTGGGCCCGGAGTGTTGAGAGAGTGGTTTTTCTTGGTATTTCGAGAGATGTTCAATCCTCACAAGGCTCTCTTTGTTGCTTGTCCCAATGATCAAAGAAGGTTTCTCCCAAATTTAGGTAAACTTTTATTGCCTTTATGCACAAATTTGCATAAAAAGAATTAACTTTAGTCATTAATATATATTTTTGGTTGCAGCATCTAAGGTGGATACATTACACCTCGAGTATTTCACCTTCTGTGGTAGAATGATTGCATTGGCATTAATGCATAAAATCCAAATTGGAGTTGTATTTGACCGTGTATTCTTCTTGCAATTGGCTGGAGAGGATATTTCATTGGAGGATATTCGGGATGCAGATCCCACCTTATACAGTAGCTGCAAGCAGATACTCGAGATGGATCCTGAGACGGTGGATCAAGATATACTTAGCTTGACCTTCGCTTATGATGTTGAAGAATTGGGATCTAGAACAACAGTCGAGCTTTGTCCCAATGGGAAAGATATTGTTATAAATAGTAAGAATAGAAAGGAGTATGTTAATCTCCTTATTCAACATTGTTTTGTCACATCAATTGCTTCGCAGATAGCTCATTTTTCTCAAGGTTTTTCAGATATAACTACCTCAAATATCAAAACTTCCTTGTTTCGGAGTTTATATCTTGAAGATCTTGACAAAATGCTTGATGGGAGTGGAACTGCTATTTCTGTTGAAGATTGGAAAGCACATACAGATTACAATGGATACAAAGAAAATGATCAACAAATATCCTGGTTCTGGAAGGTAGTCATATATCATCACATTATTTACAATTTCACACTTTAACCCGCTCTTTCTAACACATATTTATTTATTTTCTTTCCTTGCGTGCAGATAGTTAAGTGTATGTCTGCTGAGCAAAGAAAAGTGCTTCTTTTCTTCTGGACTTCTATAAGGTATCTACCTCTAGAGGCTTTTCGAGGTTTAGATTCTAGACTTTGCATCTCTAGAACCTCAGAGTCTTGTGAACACTTGCCTTCTGCACAAACATGCCTCTACCTGTTGCGTGTTCCTCCTTATTTTAACAGGGTTATGATGCAAAATCGACTCGAAATGATTACCCAAGAACATATTGGTTGTAGCTTTGGTAACCTGTGATTGAACTTGCACACTTAGTCAGTTTATACTGTTGTACTCAAGTGTAGAATATGCTTACCTGTATAAAACTCTGACTTATTTAATTTAGAAGCAATGAATGTCATTCAATTTTAATTTCACCAAGCTTCAATATGTTTAACTTTTTTTCGTAACACAACTTTCTATGTAATAAAAGATTGATAACTGCATTTCCTTGTAATCCTTCAAAAGTCAAATTAAACATGAGAAATCATGGGGGGAAAAATTAATTTCTAGAGTTTCACTTTTAATGATAGAAAAATTTAATCATATGAATATAACTTCAATTATACTATGGTCAAAGCTTTCATAAAGTTACATAATTGAAAATAGCCTAAAATCGCAATTGTTAGCAATCTGCAACATTTACATTACGTTGTTTGATTTAAATTAAGATATTTTCTTATTACCATATAGTGTGTATATATATATATATATAAGAACAAGAGGAGGGTTCTGTCTTACCTCAAAATACAACACAACGATAAAAATTTATCCTTCGCAAAATTTACCATATAGGAGATTACTCATCATACACACCTAATCATATTCATAGGCATCCGATTAAATCTTTTTGCGATATTTTAGCTAAATTTGATTCGAAACATACAAAAATGTTAATATACATTTTTTAAAAATCAAATTTTTCGCTTTAGACAATCTTTCTGATAATGTTCTTTCCTTTACATAATAAAACATATCAACCTTATATTCTTTTCTTTTAAAATAGAAATCGAAGTTGTACAGTTACACTATGAAGAGAGATTGACATTAGAACCTGCAGCTTCGACACCCCTAGTCGTCTCATCACCCTGCAGTTTAAATCCTATTGGAATTTGGAACGGTTTGATACAACATTCACTTGCCCTGCAGGGAGATGAGAAGGCCGGGGTGTCGAGGTTGTAGGTCCTAATGTCAACCATGTCTTTGAAAAGGGGGTGTCGAGGCTAGTTTGGTCTTTTTTATTCTTTTTTCCTTTTAATAAATTATAAATATTATTATTAAACAAATAAATACACGCACTCTAGGGATTCAGACCACCTTCCATAAAGCGAGCCCAATCCCTAAGGCCTTAAAAAAAAACTTATTACAATTTTCTGTTGTCAGTAATTAATCTTGTTTAATTATAAAATTGTTGGATCATATGGTACCCCAAATAGCAATTGAAACTCTTCTTTTACTTGTTTCTAGTGTCTCTCATTGATCAAGAATAAGTACTATTGTTCAACATTACCTCTTTTAATTTGTAGAATAATTCTTTTGAAAAAATTTCAATAGCATTTTCATACTTGTTCATATTATGTGAACGAGCAGTAATATAAAATGATGTTAAGTATTAAATTGTCAAATTATCAATTATGAAAGCGAAAAATTGTGATATTATGTTTGTAGTCACTAGTCACGCATTATGATTTTCCAGAAGGGAGTTTCGAAGGGCTGCGAAACTGGTAACCTTAGCCCAGAACTCGATCTACGGCCCCCTCAAGGTTAGGGGCACTCAAAAGCGCCGCGTAGAATTTTATATGATGACTTAAATTGTCGACGCCAGTATCAAGTTACTACATATAATTCATGATGGTTATTCTATAGTAGTATTATTTTTCTAAAAATGATAAATACTTTAAAGGTATCAAAATTATGAAATAAAAGTATTTTGTCATTAAAGAGAAGATCTAGAAACGATAGGTGTCAATTAAAATGATCTCAAATTGTAGATCTATTAATGAAAGTTTAATTATAATCGTAGACATTTAAAGAATGTGTACATATAATGAGTCTTAATTATATTTTTGATTGATTTGTTTATGATTTTTTGACACTTTAAACTTAATTATGATTTTCTGATATACATCAATAGTTTTCTATTTTTCAAATAGATGTACACATTATTATTTTGAGATATTATAGAATAAATCTTAATGAAATATTATTGTGGACTATAATAGTAAATGTCTTATAGCTTATGAGCATGGTTGATAGGTTGCTGATGTTGTAGTATATAGAAGCAATTATGTAGCACAAAATTATGTATAACCGTCATAATTCACATTAATAATTTGTCATATTATGGTATGTATGATGGACATAATAGAAAATGAATGTGTCATCAAATATTGGTGTTATGTGGTCATTATGTCATGTGAGAAAATGTTAAGACTTTTTACTAATCTGTGTGTAGCCTAAATAATAGAAAACACATTACTAATATTTAATGAAGAATAAATTTTGTATGTTAGATCGATTATTTGATAGACATACTTAAGTAATAAATCTTAACTTTTATATATTGGTCTTCCCTCCACTAATTAAGGTTACCATATGCTTTATATGTTTTCAATCACAGATCGTTGTGGTAAGTAAGACTAATACAATAACGTAGAAATCAATTTCATTACGCTTTCACTTTGTGGATAATGTCTTTCGCTTCAGATAAACACTTTATAGCATTTTTTATAAAATTATCATATTCAATTAAAAAATCCTGATGTGGATTAAATTTAAGTTTACATATTCAATCAAAAGAAATAAGCAGTCATATTAAAAGACGTTTTGACTAAGATCAATCAATTTTAAAAGGTTCTTATCATTTAATTAAATCCATTTTTTCCAACATCCTAAATTGAAAATCTAATATTAATCTTGAAAGATTAAGAGGCATTTATATATATAAACACAATTTGTAGATTATAAATATCCTTATGTTGGGAAAATGATGACTAATTAAGTAGCCTCTTTTAAATAATCATGAGTTTGCTGTATATTAACACCCTCATGTTGGAAAAAATGATGATTAATTTTTTAATTCCTTTCATCTCAAGCATACATGTGATTTCAGCTATTTATTATTTTTGGTAATCATGTGATTTCAACTAACATTAAAGTAATTTGCATTTTTGTAAATGTAATAGTGTAACATTAAATCAGAACTTTTTTTGGATATAATTTACAACTTTTGTTTTACCCTCTTTTTTTTTTTTGGATATTTCATTCACGTTGATAATTCTATTTAAATACATATTTTATCAGAAAATTGTAATATTGTTTTAGAGGAAGTTTTGAGGTCTATACACTGACAACGTAATCAATATTTTTAATTTTTTATAATATACTCAATTTCTTAGTATAATGTATACAATCAATATATCTTATTTTTTGTGAAAAAGAAACCCCCAAGAGAAATCGAGTTCATCATTAATGAGTCTCAAATTTGACTTTTGAATATTAAAAATATTATGGCGGAAAGTGTTCTCCTTTGCACATTCAAATTAATTAAATCATCAAATATCGTATGAAAATCGTCTCTATTAGAAATAAAGAGTTTCTCTAATAGAGACGATTTTCTATTGTTAATGAAAGATTTATTTTATAAAACATAATTCTTTTTTTTATTAACTTTTCGTCAAATTGCCTCATTAAAAAAACACATGGTGGAAATGAAATATTGAAAGCTTTTGAATTTATCTGTGTGACAAAACTATTACTGTTATTTTTCTAATGAATTTTTTTGAATGAAAAATAGTAATTTTTTAGTAGTGCGTAAATGGTTCCTTTTTGGGAAAAAAAATCATCAAATATCTAACGTTCACGTAGGAGCTCGACTAATCCGATACGCAAATGATAATACTTGATTTAATGCAAGCTCTTCAATAATTTAGTGTCCATAATTGAAACGTCTAATAATTAGCATCCCTATTAGGGAAATAGTGTGTAATTATAATAATGTAGACGTGGCAATATTCCTATACCATATTTGTTATTTAATAATTTTTTGGTCAAATAATTAATTGTTGTAGTCCTACATTATATGATTAATTAGTACATACTTGCCTTGGAAAATTAATTAATTAATTAATTAATTTTAAGTCGTAGGTGAGCACCACTGTCGTCCTCATATATTATAAAAATAAAAATAGCAACTATATACTATATTAGATTACTGTAAAATATTAGTTGTTCACGTGATTTCATATTTTCAGACCTATATTCTCCGCTATATTCACTGAAACAGTAATTGTAATTAGTGCAATTAAAAATTCTTTAAGAAAGTATTTATTTTATTCGTAAATTATTGATATACTTGAGCTGGAGATTTTTCGAAAAGAATATTTCTACTTTCACAATATAATAGTAAGGTATGCTTACATTGTATCATCTTCAGATTCTACTTAGTAAAATTTCACTGTATATGTTGTTATTATTGTTGTTCAAGTGGTCGAGTTTATCGAAGATAATTTCTCTACTTTATATAAGGTAAAGATAAGATTTGTGAATATCTATGTTTCTTTATATCTATTAATAAAATTATAGCGATATATTATTGTTGTTGTTGCGGTAAGTATCTAGGAATATTTGCTAAATTGATTTTTTATTTATTCTATAGTCTACATTGAAGAAAAAATCAAAGTGGACAATAGGCTATGAGATCACTAGATTGAAATTGTTCTAGTCTACTGGCCATTGATGAGACATTAATTGGCTATTTGGTTGGTGAAATAATAATTAATAATTTTAAATATACATATGTATATATATTTATTTTTTTTAATTTCGTGTTTTTGGTTATATGTATTAGTTAATTTAAAATAATTATATTTCATTTCACTATTTATTATTTTATTTATTTATAAAAATAGAATAATTAATCACAATCATAATATATACTTTGTTTATTCTATTCTGCATATCAAACGAATAATATTTTTTTATTGATTTGAACTAAAAATAATTATTTTTAATATTAAAAGGTCTTATGGTAGATGTTAAAAGTATGTACTCTTTTTTATAAGATCATATTATTTATCAAGATAACATGTGGAAGAAAATACTCTTACAAAAAGTTTTTTGGATTATCTCTTTAAAATACTTTCCCAATTAATCGATGTCGACAAAAAAATTCCACGAGACAAAATTCAAAGATTTTGAATATTTGAGTTTTTAGGTAACTTATCAATATTTCAAACTTTTGTTACAATAATTGTATTTTTAAAATAAAAAGACATTTTTTTTCATTCACCCTTTGATACTTGTATTAGATTAATGAAGAGTTTTGACTTTTGGGTATGAAGTCATCTTTGTTAGGAAATGTTTTATTTTTTAACATGAGATTTTCTAACGCGAATTTAAATTTAGTTAGGCTTCAATGTGGGTATCGGATGGAAAACAAAAAAAAAAGTAGAGTTTTAATTGTTGGAATAATAATTCAAAGTTCGAATAGAAATTTTAAGTTGTTTAAGAGTTGTTATTTGATACTTATTTATTTAATTTATGTCTAGAGTTAATATTCATTTGTTCTAGTTTATATTATAATACATTTTCTAGTTCTGGCTATTTTCAATAGAGAAAAATAGAAAAAAAAAACTTATAGTGAGATTCAAAGAGTTTCGCGCTCTTATTTAAACGATAAAAATATCTTATTCATCCTGCTACGACTCTTCCGATAAAAATGCTTTATCAACAAGTTATATATATTTTTCATTAACTAAAATTAAAAGAGAGATAGATTGATATTTACTATATTTATACTTTCCTAATTGCTTTGTGGAACACATTTTATATTTGAATTTAACTTCTCACAAAATATCCTACACACAATTTACTAAAAAAAAAATTATAAATATTTTATTTTTTTGCTATAATTATTATCATCATCCTTGTCATATTCACATTTTATTTAAAACCAGTCAGAAAAAAAAAAGTTAGACGCATTCAACGTTTACTTCATGATTCAACAATATGGAAAAAGCAAAGGAAATATCCTTTCATCAATAGTAGTTGAAAAGTCACCATTATTTCGTTGTTAGATTCAATTTTCTGCGAAGAAATTTCTGGTTAAAGATGAACGAAACTCGAAATATGACGAATATTTTGAGAAATCCTTCAAAATTTCTTCATCGGTGTAGTAAATGGATTTCAGATCTCAATTTGAAGAAGCTATTGTGGATATTACCACCAATTTTGTTCATTGTTTATGTGTTTTACTCTTCTGTTGGTGGAGGAACTGTTGCAGTATTCAATCCTTTCTCAAATTCAAAATCAACTATCAGTTACGTTCCCGGAGGAGAATATGATTTTCCGGCGAGATTTGCAGATGAATCGGAGAAGAAACGGAAGAAGGAGGAGCTGGATCGATCGAGAATAGCTGTGTGTTTAGTAGGTGGGGCCCGTAGGTTTGAACTTACTGGGCCTTCAATTATCCAGAAAATTTTGAAAGTTTATCCGAATTCTGATCTGTTTCTTCATAGTCCATTGGATTCTAAAGCTTATAAGCTTTCATTGTTGAAATCTGTTCGGAGAATCGCCGGCGTTAGGATTTTCCGGCCACAAAATATACCGGAAACTGAGTCACAACTCCGAGTTCTTACAGCTCAAAACTCACCTAATGGCATACAGGTATTTGTTATTCGTTCTTTCTTTTTTTTAATTATTAATTTTTTAAAAAATAATTAACAAAATTTTTTGAATTAGAAAATGAGTATTTGTTTGTTAGGATAGAAACAAAGAGATAATGGTGGAGTTTTCGTTGCTTCTAACGCAATTCTAAAAAAAGCTTTTTAATGGAAGTTGAGAGGTGGTTTTAGCTGGCTGCTGTCATGTTATTAGTTGGTACTCGACAAATTTTTTTTAGGTGATTATCGAGGCGAAAACTTCTCTCTCGATTGATGAGTTCACGTGAATTTGTAATTAACGTCATAGATTATAGCTCATGCTTTTGAAAGTCGCTTCAGATAAATCATCGACTCAAAAGTACGAATTTTTCGATTCTCTTTTTTAGGGGATAATCGTTCTAAGACTAGTTTTCATGTAGATTTATGACTTTGCATTAAAGGTTTGACCTATCAATTAATGATTTTGGTGGAAATTTTAGTGGTAGAGTACGAAAAAGCTAGGTGATTTTTCTTTATTTATTTAAGTTTTGATGGGGGAAATTATTTAATATTATGAAGGGGAAAGTTGAAAAGTGTTTATAAGTTTGATTGGAACATTGCTATTATAAAACAAAGATGACTTTTCAAAGGGAGGTTTTGGGGTTAGTTGAGAATCAATGCATCTAATGTTTAATTATGTGAATTAAAACATTAATAATTATATTAAATTATTAAAGTAGCTTTTTATGGCTTAAAAAAAACATTTTCTTTTTTCATACTAAAAGTTAGGTTGGAAATATTTTTGTATGATTTCACTATAAAGATGAAAAAAGATTCTAGAGTTAGGTTGAAGATAAATGCATTAATAAGTAACTTTTAAAATAATATTAATGTTGCTACCCTTAGGGAGAAGCATGAAGTATTTGCTTGTAAAATTTTGTTTGGTGTAAATTTGGCAACCAATAGAAGTACAAAACCAAAATCCAAATGGTCTTTGACAAATTAAATATCTAATAGGTGGGTCTAGATTAGGTAAAAATGACACTTTCAACTAAAATATTTTCTTAGGATTAGGTGATATTGATGATGAAGAAAATAACTTCTATTTTCGGTACTTATATTAGGATTCTGATTAATCTGAATTCGTTATGGGTGTAGCCCATTAAAGCGGAAAACGCTATCTTTTCCGTGTGTCATATCTATCATCAATGCTACTTTTACGGGCAATAACATATATTAATTTGGTTTGACATAAACAATCAGTGATTTGAATCCAAAATGTTACCAATTGCAGGGGCTGCTGCAATATTTCAATTTGGTAGAGGGTTGTTTGACAATGATCCAAGACTATCAAAAACAGAACAACTTCACATACGACTGGATAGTCCGAACTCGAGTTGATGGCTACTGGTCTTCACCACTAGGCCCCGAAAACTTCATCCCCGGGCACTACCTCGTCCCTCCAGGTTCCTCCTACGGAGGCCTGAACGATCGTTTTGGCATTGGTGACTACAACACGTCGGTGATCGCTCTTTCGAGGCTCTCCATGATACCCCAGCTTGATTTAGCAGGGCGTATTCAGCTCAACTCAGAAAGTGCATTCAAAGCCCAACTAACAACTCAACAAGTTCCTTACCTAACTATGCGCCTTCCATTTTGTGTGGTAACGGATCGTCAGTATGAATTTCCACCATCCCATTATGGTGTACCGGTTGCAGCGCTTTCTAGTCGAGGTCCCTTGAGTGGGGCCAAATGCCGGCCGTGCACGCCCGCGTGCACCGGGTCGTGCGTTGAGGTTGCCATGAATAGACTAGATAAAGGATGGAGTTGGACGGATTGGGCTAATAACTCGCTCGAGCTATGTGATGCTCGCGCTGAATGGGAGAGCGGGTGGGAGAGAGTTTTCGATAGAGTGGCGGGGAAAAAACTTGCTGCAGCTAGAAGAAGAATTGATGGAATGAAATTGGATCAATGTGTGAGGGAATTTGCTGAGATGAAGAATAAAACTTCCCATTGGGAGGCTCCATCAGGGACAGAAATTTGTAGTTTAGGTTTGTTGGATTCTCCCTGAAGGTAAAAAAAGGAACCGGTCCTTTCGAGCTTCTAGTTCTTCTGGATTGCAGCCCACGAGGGCACTCTGAAGGTAAAAGAAATAACCGGTCTTCGAGCTTCTAGTTCTTCTGAATTGCAGCCCACGAGAGCACTCTGAAGGTAAAAGAAGGAATCGGTCTTCGAGCTTTTAGTTCTTCTGGGTTGCAGCCCACGAGGGCACTCTGGATCAACCTTTAAACGCGCTCGGCCTTAGTGTATTAGTATTAAGTTACTATATATTGTTTGATTTCTTGAAAAAAGTCCTTTTACACGTAGTAGGATTTTGAATAGTTCTTATAACTGATAGAAGTGTTAGATCAACTTAATGAAATATATAGTAAATGGGAGAAAGCTGATGTCCTTAATTTGGTACTTGTATTTATTTTGTGTATTTGATTTTTGATATGTTTACTTAAGTCAAGAGTCTATCAAACAACTTACTACATACACACATAACCTCTTCAGATTCCACTAGGTATGTTGTTGTAAACTACGAAAGTATTATAAAAGTATAGATCACATTTACTTATTATTTAATAATCTTATTTTATTACTATATTTTTTTATATATATATCCATTTATCCTTCAAATAAGTTTATACGTTATATTAATATCATACCTTGAAAAAAAAAACGCAACAATTCTAAAATAAGGTGTAATTGTGATTTGAGATTTTATCTTTGAATTGAATATTCTATTAAATAGAAGTAATTCATCATCATTCGGTTAGGATCAATCTAAACCAACCCATCATATTATGTATAGGATTCAACATGCCAACTATTAAACAACTTATTAGAAATACAAGACAGCCAAACAGAAATGTCACGAAATCCCCCGCTCTTCGGGGGTGCCCTCAGCGTCGAGGAACATGTACTAGGGTGTATGTGCGACTCGTTTAGATCATGAGCTGGCACAAAAAAGCAAGAAAACTACTTTTACAGTTTGTAAATAAATACGCTTTAAATCCATTTAACAACATTAGACTAAAACTTCACCCATGTTTTTTCCCTCTCTACTTATCCAATAAGTAGAAATTCGAAATAGTTGGATTCTAATATCTTCGTAGGAAGAACCCAGAAGAAAGTTTTAGGAGCCAGAAGCAGAAGCAGCAGCAGCACCAACATTCAAGTGCCTAGCAATTTCAGAAGAAACAAAAGCATCAAGACAAGCATACTGAATTTGATTCAAACTCAACCATTCACTATCCCATCTACCCATAGTAACAGATTTAGGCTTAACAATCTCCTTCCCCAGAACAACATTGCACAGTTCCTTCAACCCAGCATTCTTCAAATTCTTCATATCATACGCATCAGCAGCAATTCCTCTCAAATCCACCACATTCTTCACATTCAGCTCATAATCCTCCAACAATTTCTCCACATCGCTATCAATTCCAATTCCAACGAAATCATACTCCCGATTCCCGAGGAAATTGAACAGAGATTCCGGGATTGACTCACAGTAGAGGAGTTGGATGATGAGGCAACGCCGATCAACGCAGATCTGGAGAACGGCGACCGGGTTTTGCTGGTTGCGGTGGAAGTTAGGACGCCATTCCACGTCAAGTCCGGCGATGAGACGGCGATTTCCGGAGTGAGAAGATTCAGTTTCGGAGATCCATTGAGTGATGATATCGGGATCGGGAGTTACCATTGTTTTGATTACATCAGAGTGGAAGTGAACGTCGAAGAGGTCATACCGATTGTCTTGCTCCTCTTTGTCGACGATACGGATATTCATGGCGGCGATTTCACCGGAGCAGCTGAGAAAAATCGCCGGCGAGGGTTTTGACTTAAGAGAAATTGAGTGGACTTGATGTGAAAGTATTGTTAACCGTAGGGATTAAATACTAATTTTCATACTTTCACCAAATTTTTAGCTAAAATTGTCCCTCATTTATGATTGCAAATCTATTTTGATATTTTAAATATAACTATGAGTCTCTTTAATCCCTAAAGTTTTTTAAACTCATAATTTTACCATCATGTTTTAGAGATGTTTATTTGTGAAACAAACCAATTAAGTTTGAAGATATGAGTTTTGACTAATTATTTTCAATCTTGATGAAGATATAATAAAATGTTAACTACATTTTGTATTTATATTTATCAATGAATATATAATACATGTTTCATTGTATAAAGTAATATTAAATATTAATAGTGTTATAAAAAAATTATTATTATTTGACTTCACCAATTAAACATTAATATGAGTATATGTATAAATACTAGAAAAGGGAAGCCCATGCTTTGCATGGGCCCAATCATCATTATTTGAAATTCCCAATATTTATTTGTGGTACTTTCAATTTTTTTAAATTCAATGATATTTTTTTAATAATAATGTAATATTAATGATGTAATATTCATATTCGAAATAAAAGGTAATTTATAGATAAAAAGATGGACAAATAATTCAAAATTTAAATTATAGCATAGTAGATATCTGCCACACTTAATTAAGTAGTATTTATTTGATAAAAGATAGAATAATTAAAATATGAATACGAAATATATTTACGTAATACGAAATGTTAAAAGCTCCAAATGAGTAGAAATAAAAATAGAAACTAACAGATATTGTTGCATAGGTTCGAACCCCGGACCCTATACTTAAAATGAAAGGCTTAAACGAATAAGCCAAGCAGCTCAATATGAGAATAAGCACACAGCTGAAGCTGACATGTTGACGGTCAGCGGTGTGTTTATTCCCATTTCTTATATAGTAATATAAATGAAGAATACATATAATATTACATAAAGCTGTCAAGATAGGCTGGATCACGCTAATCAGGGGCAGAGCTATAGTGAAATCAAATTGATTCGTTAAACACTATTTGTTAATAAATTACACTACATATATATATATAGTTGATCAAATTTTAGCTATGCAGCCACTGGCCCCAACCCACCAAGGCTTTCAAGTTTGACAAGTCAGATTGGGTATATGTACCCCAATTCAGTGAGCCTTAAATAATTAACTCAATCCAGCCCTAAGAAGGTTGAGGTTAGGTCTCACCGAATCACATGCATGTAGAGATATTGATAACACACATACAGGGGCGGACCTAGAGGTTACCCCCTCGGCAAAAAATTACGTTGTATATTTAAGAACTTTAAAGAACTTTTATGTCTATATTGATTTTGAACCTCCTGAACGTAAGATAAGAGACTGATTTAGTGGTTGAGGGGTTCAAAACTCACCTTGAAATTCCAAGATCAAATCTTAGGCCCTACTCTTTTTTTTCTTTCTGAACCTCCTTATTGGAAATCCTGGATCCGTCACTGCATACACAAAGCTAATGATATTTCATAACAAATTGATTGAGCATTTGTCCATAGATGTGACAAGTTGATTAGAATGTATCCTTCATTATTTTT
>JAJOOR010020616.1:0-18558 GCA_036250505.1 Solanum acaule | reverse complement strand
ATTTCAACAATATCTTTCCAGGAACTTCGAGGATATATGTTGAAGCATGGAGGCCATTTTGAAAATTATTTTTCTAGGCGTCGTGTTACTCATATAATATGTAGTAATCTTCCTGACAGTAAGGTCAAGAATTTAAGGTCAGCTGTAAAACCAAGTTCAATCAGTTTCTTATTTTGTATCTCTGCTGAAAATAGAAGTTGTGATTATTTTAAGATTGGTTTGAATTTGAGATAGGTCCTTTAGCAGGGGACTTCCAGTTGTCAAACCCACATGGGTGTTGGATTCTGTCACTGCAAATAAGCTTCTGAATTGTAAGTTTATATTTCTATGACTTGATTTTTAATGCAAACCAGCAAGTTGTCCACTTGTTTACTCTTATGAGCTCTTCTATCATTGTTTTGTTGTTTTCAGGGGTTCCTTATCAGCTTGATCAGCTTGCAAGTGAAGTTAATAACCAGCCTAAGCTATCTGCTTTCTTCACAAAAAACATTGCTTCTAATGATGATACAACAACATGTTCAACTATCCAAGCCACATCTAGAGTTGGGAGCCCATTGTCATATTCTGGACCAATTGAAGATCCTATATCATTTGAAGAGTGGCAATCTGCAGAAGATTTGGAGCCTTGTGCTCTACAATCTAAAGATCTAGTGCAAACAAACTACAATGTAGATAGAGTTGAGGAGTCAAGTTGTAGCATAGCAATGCAAGAACTGAGTGATGCTGCAAGTGGAGATGGAAGCCAAGCTCCATTTTCAGCACCTTCCAGTCCTCATAACGATGCATCAATTTGTAGCGAATGGATGAGTGATCCCGTTAATGCGGGCCCATCAAATTTAAAGATTCCTAGGTCTCCTAATCAGCAACATTCAACTTTAGTTGATGCTAATTTTGTGGAAAATTACTTTAAGGTACATATGTTGCTATCTTGATATTGGCTTTGCTCTTGCTAGAACATCTTGTATTTATCTCCCCCAAAGAAGCAAAAAAAGAAAAAACAACAAAAAAATGATTGTAATGAACAATATCTACTCTCAAGTTCATTTTTCTTTTTTCCTTATTGCTAGAGGCGCTGGAAAGTTAGTTTATATTGTTATCATTGTTAAGTTGATTATCATCACATATTACAACACCTCTCTGCAAATATAGCCTGGATTTTGGAGCTCACATGTAAATTTCAATGCGGACTAATAAGTCTGAAAATGGGCTTACGAAGTCGATTTTGAAAGATGTGTTAAGACTAAACATCCAACCTGGACTTTGAGGCAATGGGTCAAGCAACTTAGGATGAACTCCCCAGGATGCCCTTTACACAAACGACGTGGGATGTAGTACACACACAATATATATATGGGATGTTATGTATCTCCAACACCTTTGATAGGTGAAATGCCAGCGCATGTTATGTTTATCCTAATAGGGCACCAAAGAGGGGCCTTTCATGTGCAAAAAGCTTTTGCTCAAAGGATAGACAAGGCTGAGCTCATAAAGAAAAACATGTTGAAGGGTGATATGACATTGGTATTCTTTTTCACAACAATTGCCAAAACAGTATCCACATGCATATAGCAACCGTCTCTTTTTGGGTTAAAATTTCCTTTAACTACTGACCATTATCAACTTACTTTATGCTTTTGCTTCTGCTGTTGCTGGATATGGGATGACAAAATGATGGACCTTTCAAGATTGTGGAAGATCTAATCTTAATTCTTTTTTTTTTAGTTGAGCAAAAACCGAATACAAAGAATCAACAGCCAACTCATCATACCTAGATATTGTGTTGCTTATATTACTACTATTAAATTCTTGGCATCCAGATTTTCTTGGGCCTTCTGATGCGATGAGACTACTTGCTTTTGCTTGTGGATCTGTTATTTTGAATTTGTTTATTTGCAGCTATTGCATTGTATAACTAATATATATATAAATGTATGTGCACATTGATAAGTAATTGCATATCAATTACTAAAAGCACCTTGTGACAAAGTGGTTGACGTATTCCTCGTGTGCTTTTGCCTTCAGCATTCGAGGTTGCATTTCATTGGCACCTGGAGAAACCGGTACCGTAAACGATTTCCTAGCTCCCCTGGTGGGTTTAGATGCACAAGTTCAGGCCCTAGTTCTTCAGCAACAGCAAATAAGACAATGATTATTCATGTGGATATGGTAATTTCTGCTTCGATGGTCTAGAAACTTAACTTGTCCTCTTTATGTTGTTGTGACTGCGTCTATGTTCTGGCTCTCCTCCCTTCTCACTCTCCTTGATCTAAAGGAATCTCATATATATGTTATACTACCTGTCTCTGTAGATTATTCTCTGTACTAAAACAATCAGTTCAACTTTACTTGTTCAGGATTGCTTTTTTGTGTCTGTGGTCATTAGGAATCGCCCCGAGTTGAAGGATAAACCTGTTGCCATTTGCCATTCAGATAATCCACGCGGAACAGCTGAAATATCTTCAGCGAATTATCCTGCTAGGGGTTATGGTCAGTCTTTCAGTCAGTAATTCAATCTTTTCTTAAATATTATCCTGTGTTCGAAATTTGATCGTCATTCAAGCTTATTTCTCATAGGAGTTAAGGCTGGAATGTTTGTCAGAGATGCCAAGTCATGTTGCCCTCACCTAGTAATTCTTTCTTATGACTTCGAGGCTTATGAGGAGGTGGTCATGATATTTCAGTTTATTCATTTTGTTCTTTTTCCCCTTTCAATTGAATTCTTTTGTATTTGGATATCGAGTCCTATAAAATCTGATTTCATTTGCAGGTTGCTGATCGCTTTTATAACATATTGCACAAGTACTGCAACAAAGTGCAGGTATGGCCTCAAAACTGCTTGTTGAACAACTTCGTGATGTTCTTTTCTCTTGATTGATAATTGCTACTGAATGCAGGCCGTAAGTTGTGATGAAGCATTTTTAGATGCCACTGATTCTGGAGTAGAGGACATTCAAACTTTTGTCTCAGTGATCAGAGAGGAGATTCTTGATGTGACAGGCTGTACTGCTAGTGCTGGTATTGCTGGGAATATGCTTATGGCGCGTCTTGCTACTAGGATTGCAAAACCAGATGGGCAGTGTTACATCCCTGCTGAGAAGGTAGCTTATTTCGATCTGTCTTTTTGATGTATGAAGAGGGGGGAGAACTTATGTTTTGATCTTTGTCATCTAACTATGTGTATCTTCTATTGTATTACAAAATACAATTTTGCTGCTACATCTTTATCGGTTACATGTCATTGCTTTCTCTTTAACTATTTGTAGTTAATCTCTTCTTACCCGATAGTCCGCTAGGCATTGTAAATTTGCACGTACTTCTAGAAAGGACATGTCTGCAAGTCAAATCAGATTTTATTGGCTCCACTGTCATAAAGTGAAGTTTCTGCCAGGGCTTCTCCATGCCCTTGCCACGTGAGCTGTTTCTCCATTGCCACATGAGGCTTTTTTTGGTTCACTTTGTTTATGTCCATCCTGTTCAAGCATGATTACCTTTTCCGCTGCAAGAATCTGGAGTTAGATGGAAATCAACATGAATTCTTGAATTATTTTACTAATTTTTGAAAAGAAATTACAACTTTCTTATTACCATATAAAAATGTAAAACAATCTGCGAATATTTTATGAAGGATAAGTCCCAGAATAGGGCTATTTTGATAACTTAGTTTTGTCCCATCACAGATACTATTCTATATCAAACACATTTCTTTTGTTTTTACATCTTTGTTGATTTACTACTTCCTTTTTGATCATCTTATATTTTAGTGTCTACTGTATGTAGTGGCAGAAGAGGAAAACAAAGACTTGAAGATCATTTTAGAGAAGTGAAATAATTATTGTGCTGATTTATCTTGTTGGCTATATTAGGTGGAGGAGCACCTGTGTGAACTTCCAGTAAAAGCACTTCCTGGAATCGGTCACGTGTTGGAAGAGAAGTTGAACAGGAGACAAATCACAACTTGTGGGCAGCTGCATATGATTTCCAAGGTTCTCATTGTTTAGTATTTGTTTCCTTCTGCAATATATTGGTAATTGCTCTCGTGGTTTTGATTTTCTATCTAGTTATAGTTTGTTTACAACAAGCACTGTTCTGTATCTCTTTTGATCTGGTTTCCCTGAGATATGTTTCATGCTTGAAGAACCACTACAAGAATATTTCATGAATCATTGAATCTCTTGCTACAGAGATCTTCTTGTTCATTGTATGTTTGCTAGTATATTTGTTTATAAAAATAATAAGATAATGGTATTTATTAAAACTAGTAGCTGGAAGGTACTGCAAAATTGTATCAAGGGATATGTTTGTAAGAGTTCATAAGCAGAATTTCTCCCAAGCCGGGTGGCCTAGCATTTAGGAGAAGGAGTGGCAACCTTGGAAACCAAGGATTGCAGTCTAGCATGGACGACACTAGTTGAATTATTCCGACCTTCCTACGCTATGGAAGGAGAGGAAGGGGTTGTGGTGGTGTAGTGTTGTTTGATACCTAGGCCAGTGGGGGTTGCAGGTATTCAGTGGATTAATCTTCTTGTTTAGATGCCTTCTCCATCCAAAGCTCTCCATGAAACTATATTTTCCATTTCTTGTGAAAAAAGGTTTCAAGTTTAACAGGTAATCTCAACTATAGCTAAAAAATGAGGTTTGTTATTTTCATGCGTCTGCTTGAGTCAGAGTCCTCTTTGCCACTTGTTCCCTAGTTTCATGGGCCCATGTTAAGTCTAGCATCCTTGGAACCTTCATTTACTAGAGCTGATGAAAAGGTACATTGTTTATTTAAGATGGCATTTACACCTATTTGGCTTACTCAGCTCCTGGAGTTTATTTCAACTAGTGATGTTTTGTTAAACTCATGGTTAAAATGTTCCCAAATGTATGATCATTCAATAAAATGAGAATATCTTGTCTAGTGGAAACTAAGATTAATCAGTGCTTAAGAAATTCCTTATTGGCATGGGGGTTGTTTCTTTTGAGAACGAAGTGTGTCGAACACATTACAGCACTTGTTTGTTCGTTGATTGGTTATCTTTTCTTAGAATTGCTCAAGACTTGTCTTATTGATTAAAGAAGTGATTTTTTTATTGATGAATACTTTCATAATTTTTTTGCTGTTATTCAGCTGGTCGAGTGGGATGCTTTTCTCCTTCATATGATACTTATCGATACACCAATTGTGGTGGCACAAAGAATGCTTTATATATGTGGCATGCCATGTTTTGGGGATGACATGCATTATACTCAATATTGGACTATATATATCTCCCACTCATTTGTTGTGTTTCCAGGAAACTCTCCAGAAGGACTTTGGTTCTAAAACTGGCAGTATGCTATGGAACTACAGCAGAGGGATAGATGACCGGTTGGTTGGCATGATACAGGTTAGGACCAACACAGAATGTCTTACTTTATTGCTTTTATTTGTAGGCTTTTCTTTTGGATTTTTGTCATAGTCACATAACTGACTCACGAACTCCCATTGACTCCTTTATTTCACTGTTTCTTATTGTTTTGGATATTGGAGACTTGCTTAATGATTGATGAGTGTTTATTTTGCCTCCTGTGCTGCTTGTTGCCTCTAACCTGCGTCATTGATTCTGGTGCCGATATAAGTATGTCTCTCAAGTGGTATTGTGTGTGTGTTTATATATTTATGATATTTTCAGAGCAAGTTTTCGTTCTGTTTCAAATGTAGTAAGTAGTACATATACACTTGCATCGTATTTCTGTAGAGGTCTTAAAAAGCTGTTCTAGTACCTGTCAAAATGAAGCAGATACTAGTTACATGTTTCGTGAATCTGCATCATGAAGTTTGTCATTTTGTTTATAATCAGTCATGCAAGTTCAAGCCAAATATATAAACTTCTCGATAACGTTTGCAGGAACGCAAATCCATAGGTGCAGATGTTAACTGGGGCGTGAGGTTCAAGGATCTGAAAGACGTTAGATCTCCACTAAATATCATTGTTGTTTTGGCCCTTTGTACTAATGTTTATTGACAGTAAACACCTTCTCAATTCAGGTACAACATTTTCTGTTAAACCTTTGCAAGGAGGTTTCATTACGTTTGCAGGGGTGTGGAGTGATAGGGAGGAAGTTTACCTTAAAGGTCTCTGTTTTTTGCCTTATGAAGCCACTATTTTTTTATTGAGATTATAGTTCATTACTGAGAACTTTTAGCATAAACTAGTTGTATAGTTGGTTCTTATGCTGCTTTTGCACCTATATTTATCAATACAGATAAAGAAAAGAAAGGGTGATGCAGGGGAGCCAGTAAAGTATTTGGGCTGTGGTGTTTGTGATAACTTGAGCCATTCTGTCACGGTATTATATTTTCCGTGATAACCTCGTCCGTGTTTTCTAACTGAAGAAATTTCTATTTCCTTTAATTGCATTATGCCACTTGTAGGTGCCATTGGCTACAGATAGTGTTGATGTGCTTGAGAGAATTGTTTCACAGCTTTTTACGACTTCACACGTGGGTAATTGCTTTCCCTATGTGAATGATACACTTTAAAATAAGGGTTCAAATCCGCACCCAAGAGTGTGGCCTAGTGGTTCAATGAACTGGGTGCAAACCTTGGAGATCAGGTTCAAATTCCAGCAAAGACAAAAAAACACTAGGTGATTTATTTCTAGGGTGAATGCCAAAATGGAAATGGATTATCTTTAGAAATTTTAGCTGATCTCAATGATCTGGCAGAGAATGCTATTTGCATGAAACTTCAAAAACCTTATATTTAGCCTGAAAGGAAACTAAAAATATACTGGTGCAGCTCTGATGCTGATGAAACATTTAAGTGCAACTTTGGTGTTCTTTGGTTTCTGCATTAGTGGCATTTCTCTTTTCACTTAATTTTTAGACGAATCAGAATCGATCAAGTCATGGTGAATTTTGAACATTACAGACCAAAAATTTTCTCTAAGGATGTTAGAATTCCCTTTGGACCAAGTGAATTTAGAGTAAGAAACTTAGATTTTTCTTCCACATCAACCATTTCTTTGTTCCGCAACAACAAAAACATACACACTGTGATCTCAGTATGACTTGTAGTCTACCCTGTTTTCTTCTTCTAATATAAATGCTGTTTTGACTATTGCTGTGCAGATGTGGAGGACATACGAGGCATGGGATTGCAGGTCTCAAAGCTTGAAACTGCAGATAGTTCCAAGCAAGGTCTTTTCTTTGCGTTTCATATATCTCTCTATGCCAGTTATGATGACGACAGTATATCATTTATGAACTGGCTTTTCTACTAATTTCATTGACATAAATCCAGGCAAAGAGAGATACTCCATCAGATCTTGGCTCACTGCTCCCTCTACTAAGACCAATAACCAAAACAGAAGCAGTAGTCATGAGAAAGGTGCTGATGCTGGTTTGACTTCTTCACTTATTTTCATTGGCTTGTCCAAATATTTGTTGTCTCTAGTCATACCTATTGCTTGATAGAAATATTTCCAACACACTTAAACTGGTACTGAAACTCTATTGTGGTTCCTTCCACTGGCTGTGTTCTAGCTCATGAAAAGTGGTAGACCTTTTAAAGGAATCTCTTTAATTTGTGTGTCCTAAAAATACTTGAGGACATCATAATTGTTTATCTTAGATTGTTTCCTTTCTCTGTACAACACGAGAAGCTCAATGGGATTTTTATTGCAGCAGCACTGATGGATATGAAATATATTGTTTAATGCTTCTGTTAAAAAGTTAGTATGATGGTCTTATGTTGCTTCTTCATGTCAATTTATTCCAACATCGATTCTATGTTTTCAACAAGTTCTTACCTAAAAAGTATCGTCTGAACTTGTATTGAGTTCATTTTCCACTGAAGACATGCTGGATGAGTCTGAATTCGATATGCTTCTCTGATATTGCAGCTAACAGTAAAAACAGTGTTGATGAACGCCAGGCTCAGTTGCAGGGTGATTCAAGTACACCTTTCATTGAAATGACTGCAGCGTCGCCCTCTGGTACTGCTGGAACTCTGCCTCCTATGAACGAACTTGATATAGGAGTTATAGAGTCTCTTCCTCTTGAGGTCTTTTCAGAAATTAATGACATGTATAATGGAAAATTGGCTCATTTTATTAATGAAAAGAGAAGCAAAGGTGAGGATGCATTCCTTTAATTTTCAGAAGGCAGTTGGTTAACCCAATTAGCTTATACATATATACCATTTTGTTACAAGATTTTGCCTCACTTCTCATATCTTTTAAATTAGGCGTATCAGGAAAAGAAAACATATCTTCTGTTTGCCCTGCTGCACCTGGTGAAGCTTTTGCTGCTCATGAGGTATCTTTAGTTTTTCTCCTCTTCTTGGGCGAGCTTAGTATTTGTCCTGGTTTAATATTGGTGATGATGTTTATCTTGTTTCTACAACCTCATGGTGTTGATTCTGGTGGATATAATTGGAGCATCAGTATAATGAAGAGGAAATCCAAGTGGTCTCTTATCCTAATAAGCTTTTTGCTGATATGAAAAGTGAGACACTGTCTGATGCTAGTGTACCAAATATGGACGTGGTTATTAATGCTCCTGTCTCAGGAGGCATCAGTCTAATGCCTTCTTCTCTAAGTCAAGTAGACACCTCAGTTTTTCAAGAATTGCCTGAGGAGTTGAGGACAGATATACTTGAACTCCTCCCTGCACACAGGAACACTGAAGCTTCACTAGATGCTTCCTTGGTCTGTGCTAATAATCAGAACTGTAGTCCTTCTATTTCAAGCATTGATTTGTGGGTTGGAAATCCACCTGAATGGATTGACATATTCAAAGCCAGCAATTGTCAGATTTTGTGCGTTTTGGCAGAGATGTATCAAAGAGCAGGGGCAAAGAAACAGTTATCTTCTGTACTGCAGAGGACTATGTCTCAGATTTACATTCTCCCTGATGTCGGTACTGATGGATGGGATGAGGCTGTTAGTTGCTTATGCGAGCTTATCAAGCAGTATCTAAAATTAAAAATTTCAACTGATATTGAAGAGGTTTACATATGTTCTTGTCTTTTAAGAAGGTATGTACCAGAGACTAGACGTATCTGCAGTAGGTGTTCATTTTCTTCTGCACATCTATTTTCTTGGCACTTGCTTCTGTATTTCTAATCCTCTTTGGGATCTCAAATTTCTTTCTTGATGCTATTATATTCCTTTCATCCTTGGAATCTTGAAGTAGAAACTCAATGTGGTGATATTTATACATGCAGAACCCAAGGTGATGAGGAAATTAGACTGCCGCGAAGTGTAGTTTTCCAAGTAAATATTTTGATAAGATTTCTCAAGTAAAATTTTGAAGGACACAGACTGGCAGACTTGCGGTCTTTGCTGTATTACACAACTACTACACCTCAATCTGAAACAACTTGGGGTCGGCTATATGAATCCTCACCTTTCTATTTAAGCTCAACTCATGTCATCATCATACCAAATAAAAATTCATTTCGTATAGTGATAACGCTTTCTCTTTCTTAGCGCTCCGCCCCCCTTGTATAGTAAGAGCTACTTTGGTTGCGCGGCTTTCTCTTATAGGGTGACTTGACTCAGCTTGATTAATGTAAAAAATAAATTAAATATATACAATAATAACAATCAATGGTATTAGAAGTTCTCTAACAAGTCTAAAGCCTATTCTCATCTAGTAGATATCATCTATATGAATTTTTTCTTCAATTGTACCCTATCTTTAGCTAAATCTCCATTGATTCCAAGAAATTGTATGTCTTTCACGACAACTTCCTTCCATGTGATTTAGGTCTACCCTGTCATCCGTTTTAACATCCTCACTCATCATAATTGCACACCTACGTACTAGTGCATCATAATTGCACACCTACGTACTACCATGACATCATCTCGAGCGACCTCTCTTTTTATCTTCATTGCATGCTATTTGCACCTTTTGGCAAGTGACCATTTTTAATCTTATCGAATATTGACTGCACATTCATTTTAAGAATCTGCATCTGTGCGACATTCATCCTATGGATATGTTGAACTTAAGCAACTATCATATAACATTGTCGGTCTTATAGTTGTTCAGTAGAACTGACCTTTCACTTTGGCAGCCATCCTTTTACAACATAGCACCTCAGTAACACATTTCCATTTCAAACATCCAGTTTTATTTTTATTTTTATGAGTAACATCTTCATTTATTATTCCGTTCTCTTGAAACAACAAGCCTTGGTGTCTAAATTGTTTGTATTTGGGCACCGCAATTTCGTCGAGTCTCACCTCAACTTTGCTCCTCTAACTAAACTTGGTGCATATATTCACTTTTACTTCTATTTTACCGAAGATCCTTACTCTCTAAAAGGCTTCTCTATAGTTCATGCTTTTGGTTGACGCTCTCGCTGGTTTTGTTGATTCACACTATCATCAGCAAATAGCATCCACCATGGGACCTCATCTTTTATTGTGTGGGTTAGCTCAACCATAACTAGGATAAACAAATTGAGGCTCAATGTTGATCCCTAGTGTAGACCCACTGTTCCGAGGAACTCTTTTGTATTTGTATCTCCTACTATTATTCTCATGTAAGTGATGACTCCTTAATACATGTCCTTTATGACATTGATATATTTAATGTGAAATTCCTTTCTTTTCCCTCACCCACCGAAGGACCTTTTGTGGTACTCGTCATATGTTTGCTCCTTCCACAATAAATAATAAATAAAAAGAAATATGTTGTTATTATCAGAAATGTAAGTATTAACACAGGAGACAGGGATTCTTCTGTCGTTTACCTTCAAACAGGGCGACATTCCCCACAACAGCTGGTGAGGAAGATTAACTGGCGGGACTCTTGAAAACTGTCTTTCCAACTACTTCCTCTTTTTTGTCATTTTTTCTGGTGCTTTTGGTAAATACCTTGTCTAGCACAATGATGACATCTCATCAATATTTTTGTTGTTTGGATATTTTGGATTCCTTTTGCATTGTTTTTTTTAAAAAATTTAAAATAATTTATTTACCTCTTTTACTGCAAGCAGTAGCACAAGTAAACATGGGAAGTGTAACAGGGAAAATGCATTTGTGATTTGTTATGAATGAAGACCGGGTCTGACATTATTGAGATTGTGATATCAGGTTAACTGCAAGGTCAAAAGTTTTCGTAGAAGTTTACAACAACATGCTTCCACATTTTCAGGTAACAATAAGTTGTTTCATTTATTTTCTTGTTGAGATGTGTATCCATATATAGTGTTTTATAAAGAAAAATATGGTTCGGATGATCTTCTTCTCAAACTTGTCTTTCCGACTCTCACTGGGAATCATGAAATTTAGCTATACTGGAAGCAAATATGTTTGCTGGCTGTCGGCCTTGCAAGATTAAGCACATGATACTGGTTTAGGTCCCTTTATGGTTTTTGCTTATAGTTACAGTCTGCAATGGTATCACATTGTAAACTGTTTTCCCTTGTTTATGGCATGTTACCAAAAGAATGATATGACTTGTATGCATTGTTGAAAGAATTTCTACTAGATATTGATTTAACCATACTTGCAGAAAACGGGTCAGGCTGTCCTGCTGTTCTCGTTAACCCATTAATTGATATGGTTTCTTCTAGATTCTTTCTATCGTTCTAGGGTTAGTTTTACTTCTTAAGAGTTGTTTAACTTTTTAACAATACATGCGGGTGATGATATTGCGCAAGAATGCTGTGTTCGGGATTACAATCTTGCAGACTGCAGTAGTTACAATACATTGTGATACTTCATTTACGAACATTGGAAAATGTTATTGAAGTCTACCCATCTAGATTGTTATATGGGTGGCCAATTCCCCACCATATCTGGTGTTGGATGTTGACTATCCTCTTTTTTGCCAAACCCATCAAAAACTCCTTCAAGTCTGCAAATAGGGAGTACCCAATCTGTTGGTCTGCTGACATATGTTGCATGGAAAATTGTTCCAATCTTTCAGTTAACAAGCGTGTTGAAGTCCACATTGGCTGTGGGGAGGGAAGGTTGGTCTCTTTATGTGGTCTGGGGCAATCCTCACCCCATGAGCTAACTTTTTAAGTTGAGTTTGGCCAAGGTATCGGAGCAGAAAGAATTAAGTAAATAAAAATGTGTTCTCTGTAACAACTTAGCTTTAAGATGAGATGATAACATACTACATCATGGTAGTAGAGCGCCCATCCTAATTTTTGGTTTACCCGATGTTAGGCCCCCAACTTGTATTGTCCATGCTCCAAATGCTCAATCCTGGGCATGCGAGGGGGTGTGGAAGTCCCACATCGGATGTGTGAGGAAAATATCTCGTTATATGGTCTTAGGCAATCCTCACCTCACGAGCTTGATTTTGGGGTAGAGCTAGGCCCAAAGTCCATTATCAAAGCGGTTGCACAAGTGTTTCTGTTCTTCTTAAGTATGTTATGGTCTCACTGTGTACGTCAATTAGTTTATTCCTTTTCCCTTTGTAATATAAGGATGTCAAGTTAAGTAGTTAAATACTGCATTGATAGGATTCAGGGCTGTTCTGGTTGGAGTTGTCTTTGCTGCTAAATAGCTTCCTTTGGTCCTCCTTTTTAATTAGTAACTGCAGGCTTTTAGTTGCAAAACCAGTTAAACTTTAGATGATACTTAAAATTTTAATTGTAGTTAAAATCTATTTTTTGATAGTGGTTAAGAAGGCTTGCTTAAAAAGGTAAAAGTATTAAGTTAGGGCATCTTTTCTGATATATTGTTATTATATCTGGATGAGAGAAAATTTGAAGCAGCAATAAAATAAAATGAGTGACATCTTAGAATGTCTTTGAATTTGAAACTATTGGTTTAGATAAATAGCAATCTTTTCTTTACAATAACAAATTCAAGTTTAGAATCTACTTTAACAGTGAATTTGTGACCTAACCTGATCAACTTTTTATCTCAATTTGTAGGCATCGGTTAGTGAGAACTATGGTGGCAGCTTTTACATTGCTTCTGTGACGGAATGATGTGTGGCATGCCTTCTTTGCCAAGAAAAAGTGTAGGTGCTCTATGCCTACAAGTCCACATTCTGCCTGCTCACTTGTTCTACTTGTAAATTGTGTATCGATGCAAAGGACCTCTTGTACAAGAACTCACACCTGGTTTAACAGAAGATCTTGTGAACTTTTGATAGTACCACATGATGTTAGACGAGCCCTGTTATCTTTGATGTCCAGTTTCCCAAGATAGTGTCTTTGGTTATGCATGTGAGTGCTTCATTCTACACTAGCAATCTTTCTTTGAACTTCCTGGAACTAGTTTCTTAATTAGCATTTACTAAAAAATGTGAAAACTCTATATCATGAATCTTGCTTTTGATTCCTTGAGAAATTTATTGAATATGTAAGTTCTCCTTCTTGATTTCTCTTCTTCCTCTCTGCTCATGTGTCTCAGAAGTACCTAGATCTGTCAACTTTAGGAGATATTTCCTGATTTCTGAAGCTGTTAATTACTGCTTTTGTTTTGTTGAAGATTTTGTAACCTTCAAGTGGTCATTGTAAACCAAGAGGGTGATAGAGGGTATTTTTAATCCACATTCCATTTGTGATTTTTTGTATCTTCTTTTTATTTTCATATGTTACTTGTAGTTCTCGCATCTCACTTATTTCCTCTTTAAATTGAAATAGTGTGGGGGACCAGGTTAAAGTGATAGAGCTTGAGATCCTCATGGTAGGTACCTATAGTTTCGATAATTGTGTCCCATAGATATAGTTCTCATAGTTCTGTTTGCTATGGAGGCTGCGGTTATATATTTCGCTTGTGAATATACAAATAGGGCAAGTATATACAAATTTTGTATTTATACATTTAAGGATTTTTTAGAATTTTCGTTTGTATATTTCGCTTGCCAATAACATGGTAATTTAGTATGTATTTTTCATAAATTGTATACAAATAGCGAGGGTAAACATATCCAAAATTTTGTATTTATACAATTAGAAATTGAATTATGCAAATTTTGTATATGTACAAATTAGGTGAATAGCAAGAATTGGGGAAATTGTAGCTGCTAATTGAATTTTCTTAATGTAAGGTAAATGTTTGTTATTCTGCATAATTTTCCCTTATTAAATGCTTACATATCTTAGTCCCATGGATTTGGTAGTCATCTTGATTGAATTTTGAATAGTGTCCAAGCTGTCGAAGGAATCCTGTTGTAATTTTCACACTTTATTAACTATTATGTGTTTCATGGTGGTTTAAAAATCCCTGGAGAGAAATTTCTAAACGGAAAGAATGTGTGAAGACTAACGAGTTAATATTTGTGCTGTCAAACTGAAAAAAATAACAGTAATTAATAACTTGGTACAAGGATAATCAACTTTATACTAAAAAAGTAACATTTGCAATGTAGTCGGTATATCTAATTTTTAGGCCAATTTATATTCGACACTTATGCAACTTGGGTGAAAGGTAGGTAACTGAGGCAACTAATCTTTGGTCAAAATTTTCATATGAAACCAGCTCATACAACATGGGACTTTGTACAACAAGAAAAAAACTTTTGTAGGGGAACGTGTACATGCAGTCTCTTTAGTGAGAACACCAATTTGTGTGTGGCGTTGGAAAAGTTGTGTGTGGGTTGGAGGAAGGGATGCATGTTTTCGACCAATGTGTTTGTGCGGAAAAGTCTTGGTAGACTCTTCTTATTTGGTCGCAATGTGAAAGACTCACTTGAAAAAGCGAAAAGAATAAATAAAAAGAGCAGCAATGTGTTGCAAAATGACTAGTCTATCTATAAACGGAGATCATGTAAAACCTTTTAAATAGTTTTGTACGATAGTTCCCCGGTGGCCCAGCTTTAGGTGCGTCAAGGAAAAGAACAAAGTAGCGTTTATTTGGTTTGTTGTGGTGACAAAAATAATTATAACAGTGACATAACTTAATGGTTGACTTTATTAAATTTCGCATTACTAATATCTGAACAAAATACTATGGAAATTTGTGTGTTATTCTTTACGTGATCGGTAGAATATGGATAGACGCGTCTATAAAAGATAAAGTAATTAGTTCTCACATAAAAAGTTACTGTATAAACTATATATCCGTGATCACAGAACAATCTTTTTTATTAATATTATGCACCATTAAAACAGTAGCGTAGGTGCGTAACTTTTTGCTTATCGTTGTTTTATAGTTACAATTTTGAAATATTCCTTTTTTTAAAATAAAAATAAAAATGAGACATTGATGACGGTGTTGTACAAAAGAGTTAAATATTTTGAGTTTTGACTATGGTACGTATACGAATTGAATTTCCGTCATTCCTTTGGAGCTGATGGAGGAATATAATTATACACGTTCCTTTGTTTGACTTTTGTAAAATTCTTTCATAACATGCGCCACATTTATATACCTGTATGATTTAAACGTTTTCAAACCAAATATTATTCCAATCTTTGAAAAAGAGAATTTCAATTCTTCTTAAATATTAGTCAAAGTACAAGGACATCAAAAGTCAAAGAAACATACCTTTGTTGCACTTGTACGTAACCAAAACACCAACCCCCATGCTACTTTTTGTCACCTTTATATATTGACAAATCTTTCTTTCTGAAAACACAAATCAAACAACAGCATTTTCTGATCGATTGCTCTCTTGTAAGTGTTCGTCTATCACAAAAAATAACGACGGTAAAATGAATAAGAGTACTTTCAAGTCTTTTCGAAATGCCTTTGCAATGATACTCCTTTTTGTGTGGCTTTCAAATTGCATAAAAGTGGAGGGGTTAAGAAAACTTAAGGAGGAACACTCTTTGATTACTTCAGTGGTAGAGAGTTTAGTTAAACAGAAAGCATATTCTGGGCCAAGTCATAGGGGTAAAGGTCACTAGCTAGTAGTGTAAGCTTCAAGTTTTGTTTCATTCTTTTTAATCTTCTTTTTATGTCATAATTTTGTGATCCTAGTGAAAAAAAGAGAGATTGTTAGATTGAATTTTGATGAAATTACTTTATTTTTTTAGATTATCATATATCAAAAATGATATATGAGAACAATATTTGTTGTTGTTGCAACTATTACTTAGCATTAAAAGATTTTGATAAAGTATGTGCACAGAACATCTCACGCTACAAGTAGATGATAAGTTCGGGCTGCGGCGTGTTGGCTGGATGATCTTTCTTTTTAGTATTTATGTCATTCTTTTTTGTAATTTATGTAAAACATGGATACTCAAATATAATCTAAAGAAGTACTTTTCTTATCTCATTTCTTACTTGCCCTAGACCTGTCTTAATTAAAAACTCAAAAAAGAGAATATGATAGTGTCGATATATATATATATATAAAGCATCTTATAAAAAAAATACTACTATATATATGTTAAAGTATCCAGAAAAACTTGGGCATTAAAGAAGGCAAAGTCACTTGCAGTATCATTGCAGTAAACTTATGGCCGTTTGATTAAAAAATGATATTACTCCAACCGTTCACCTTTACTTATTAATTTGGATTTTGCATATTTCTTAAAGAATTAATGACTAATGATTGACATGAATATTTTACTATAATATTCATATTAATTGACATATAGTCTTAAATCTTAAAAAATAACTTGGGGAATAAATATTAATGTTAACAAACTATTCCTTTAACAAATCATTATAGTTTTGTAAATAAAAATTACATATATTGTTAATTAAGGTCTTAAATAGTATATTATTGTAATTTTTTCATAAATAATTAATGTTAAGAGTAAAACAGAGAAAATAAATATAATTTTCTCTTGATATTCTAAAAGTAACGAGTGAAAATGAGAATATATATTTTTAATATAATACACAAATAAAAATGAAAAAAAATATGTTAACTAAAAAAGATTGTCAATATTTTTACATGACTACTTCTCCGGAGGTTGTTTTGTACAATATTGATGAAAGGATGGTCATATATTGAAAAAATGATCAAAATGATCCTTGATGTATAGACGTTGAATTATTTTGGTCCTTTATATATATCACCTTATCAAAATAGTCCTTAATATATATAAAAAGAGGATCATTTTGGTCCTAGCCCTAAAAACTAACTGGAAAAATAAAAAAACTGTTAAACTTAACTGTGGATTCCACATTTGGTGGACCCTTTCTTCCTCCCTCTTTCTTCTTCCCCATCTTCTTTCTTCCGCCATTTTTTCTCAAATTTCCGATTGATTTATTCTTCTATTCACTGCCAAAAATCCTCTAAAACAAAGAAAGTTTTCTTCAAAATTCAAAAAATGGTCTGTAAATTTTTATTTTCTACCTTTTTCCGTTCGGTTCTTATTTTTCTTCATCACCAACATAACAAACATTTATATTGTCATTAGAGTCCAAGAACTCATGATACAATTTGCAGCATCAAAAATGCCGAAACCATTAGTCTGAGTATTATATGTAACAATGACAGGTGATAAACTTTCTCTTTTCATCCTCTCCATCATCTCAAGACTGCCACTCATCTCAACAACCTTACAATATCCCTGAATCAGGGTGTTAAAACCGACAACGTCTTTACAAACGCCCCAATGTTTATCACTCAACATTTCCATCACAAATTCTGCATTATACTGAAGACCCTTTTCACAAAGTCCATTAATTAATAATGACGGAAAAAGAAGACGGAGAAGAAAAAACGGCAGAAGAAAGAGGGAGGAGGAAAAGTGTGGGACCCAAAGTGAATTTTAACAGTTTTTTAACTTTTCAGTTAAGGACCAAAATGATACACTTTTTATATACATTAAGGACTATTTGGATAAGGTGGTATATATAAGGGATAATTGTACATAATGACAAACTATTAATGTAAAATAAATAAAGTAGCTACCGTTTATTTATTTCCTTTAAGGAGCAAAGTCTCGGTCAGTTTGCTATTAATGGGCCCACCGATTTGTATAAGTAAAAAAAAATTGACGTTATTCCTTTTATACAATCTCTTCTTCTCGTTTATATATCTTATTTTCTTCAATTTCTACCAAAATTTCTCCCTAAAATCAGTTAGAAATTTCAAATCTCCACCAGCACGTTCTCAATCGCGGTTTCAAAATCCTTTCAAAAATTTAAGGTACCGCCAAAACTTATCTCAATCAATTAATTTAATTTTTTGTCTATTTTTTTTCAGTTTTTTCAAGCTATTTTTCACATCAGTTTATAATCCATACAAAGTTTTCATTCAAACAATGGATGCCCAGTCTCCATCTAAAAGATTCACAAGAGGTATACCTTTGCATGTCGAAAATAGTGTTGAACGCTCATCGTTTTCCTTGGGTTTAACTCAGGATTTTGGGGAAGTTGCAGGTTCAATGTCCAAATTCAACGCAATGCAAGAGATCAGATCCAAATTGAAAAATGACCCAATCAGATTGGAGGAAATGAGTGCAAAATCGAAGCAATCCAACATCAAAATTATGGAGGGAGGTAAGAAAGATCAATTTGATGTTGGGTCAAGTAAAAAAAGAAATGAAAAAACAACTAATTATACAGATGACAATGCAAAAAGAAAGGAAGTGGTTGTTTTGGCTCATTGGAGCATGATGAGGTATTTGTATAATCATTATTTTTGTATATGTTACGATTTTATATTTTTCTTATATTTTTTGTGTTGATTCATGTCTTCTA
>JAJOOR010020614.1:0-18966 GCA_036250505.1 Solanum acaule | reverse complement strand
CGCTTTTTTAAAAATAGTTGACCAAAATTTTGACCAAAAAAGCGACGGACTAAGAGACGCTGTCCGTCGCTTTTCTTAAATGTTTGATCAATTATGTTGACCAAATAGCGACGGACTTAGAGATGCTGTCCGTCGCTCCTTTAAAAAAATTATTAATAAATTAATTATTAATTATATATATATTTCGCCAAAAATCTGCGAAAAAAAGCGATGGACTAAGAGATGCCATCCGTCACTTTTTGAAAAATAATTATTTTTATTAAAAAGCGACGGACAGCGTGGTAAATGGCGTCGCTTTTCTGTCCATCGTTTTTTAGTAGTGTTTTAGTAGTGCATGGACTCAACTTTCCCTTTTTACCAAACCTCATTACCCCTTTCATTGGTGACACCTTCAAGAACACCCAATCCCCTATAAAAATTATAGTCCTCTCGTTCTAATATCCGCATATGATTTATGTCGACTTTGAGTTGTTTCTAGTCGTTGCTGTATCACTTTGACTTTTTCCATAGCTTGATAAACAAGGTCTGGCCCAAATAAGGCAGTTTCACCTGTTTCGAACCAGCCAATTGGGGATCTACATTTTCTACCGTATAAAGCTTCATAAAATGCCATTTTGATACTTGAATGGTAGCTATTGTTGTATGCAAACTCGATCAACCGCAAATGATCATCCCAACTACCTTTGAAGTCTAATATACAAGCTCACAGCATATCATCAAGTGTTTGAATTGTACGCTCTGCCTGACCGTCTGTTTGAGGATGAAAGGTTGTACTTAAATTCACTTATGTTCCCAAACTCTTGTGAAATGACTTCCAAAAATTTGCAGTGAATTGAGCTCCCCTATATGATATAATAGAGATTGGCACTCTATGTAACCGAACTATCTCTTTAATACACAACCTTGCATACTCTTCAACTGTATAAGTTGTCTTCACCAGCAAGAAGTGTGCTGATTTAGTGAGTCCGGCAACTATTACCCATATGGAATCAAACTTCCAAAATGAGTGAGGCAAACCAGTGACAAAATCCATGTTGATCATGTCCCACTTCCAAATTGAAAGTTTTATACGCTGCATATAACCTCCGGGCTTTTGGTGATCCACTTTTACTTGTTCACAATTTGGACATTGAGCCACGAATTTCACAGTGTTCTTCTTCATGTCCCCCCACCAATACATTTCTTTCAAGTCATGATACATTTTAGTTGACCTTGGATGGACAGAATATCTTGAATGATGTGCTTCCATCATAATCATGTTTCTTAATTCGTCTACATTAGGTAAACACAATCAGTTTTGACATCGAAGTACTCCCTCTTGTGTAAGCTCAAATGCCTTTGTCATACCCTGTTGTACATTCTCCTTAAGCTGTAATAGAATAGGATCAGTGTACTGTTTCTCTTTCACTTCCATTACTAATGAGGATTCTGCCGAATTTTGCACAATAACCCCTTCGTCTGGAGATTCAAGAAAGTGAACCCCCAAGCTAGCTAGTTGACATAGATCCTTAGTTATTCCTTGTCTTTCCATAGATTGCCCATCAGTGCTTGCCATTATTTTATGACTTAACGCATCAGCTACTACATTTGCTTTCCCGAGATGATATAAGATATTAATGTCATAATCTTTTAATAGTTCCAGCCATCTTCGTTGCCTTAGATTTAGGTCCTTTTGCTTAAAGATATATTGCAAACTCTTGTGATCAGTGTATATGTCAACATGAACTTCATACAAGTAGTGTCGCCATATCTTCAAAGCAAATACAACTGCTGCTAGCTCTAGATCATGAGTTGGATAATTTTTCTCATGTGGCCGCAGCTGTCTTGAGCCATAAGCTACTACTTTACCATGCTGCATCAATACACATCCTAGGCCCATTCCCGAAGCATCACAATACACTGCATACCCTTCTGTTCCTTCTGGAAGTACCAATACATGTGTAGAAGTTAATTTATTCTTTAGCTCTTGGAAGCTTCTTTCACATGCATCACTCCATTGAAACTTGGTTTCTTTGTATGTTAGCTTTGTTAAGGGTGCAGCAATGGAAGATAATCCTTCAATGAACCTACTGTAATAACCTGCCAATCCAAGAAAACTACGAATCTCCGTACGCGTTGTAGGTCTTGGCCAATTTTTTACGGCTTTTGTCTTTTGAGTATCAACCTTTATTCCTTCGTCAGATACAATATGACCTAAGAATGCCACAGATTTCAACCAAAACTCACATTTAGAGAACTTCGCATACAACTTACGATCACAAAGAATTTGTAAAACCTGCCGCAAGTGATTAGCGTGGTCAGCTTCTGATCTTGAATACACCAAAATGTCATCTATGAATACTTTCACGAACACATCTAGAAATGGCTTGAACACCCTATTCATCAAATCCATAAAAGTTGTTGGTGCATTTGTTAGCCCGAATGACATGACTAAAAACTCAAAATGACCATACTGTATCCGAAAAGCTGTCTTGGAAATATCTTTGTCTTTGACCCTAACTTGGTGATAGCCCGACCTCAAGTCGATCTTTGAAAAATACTTAGCACCTTGTAACTGATCAAACAAATAATCAATTCTAGAGAGGGGATATTTGTTCTTAATCGTTACTTTATTCAACTGCCGGTAGTCAATACACATTCTTAACGAGCCATCTTTTTTACGTACAAACAAAACTGGTGCTCCATATGGGGACATACTAGGACTTATGAATCCTTTTTCTAATAAGTCTTTTAATTGCTCCTTCAACTCCCATAATTCTACCGGGGTCATTCTATATGGAGGGATGGAGATAGGTTGATTATCTGGAATCACATCAATACCAAACTCTACTTCTCGTTCTGGGGGCAAACCCGAAAGATCTTCAGGTAATACATCGGGAAATTCATTTACCACCGGAATGAATTGAAGAGTTAGTGGCTCTGCATCTATATTTTTCACTCTGACAAGATGACATAAGTATCCTTTGGACCTCATCTTTTTTGTCTTAAGATAAGAAATAAATTTACCTCTTGGTGCCCCAATATTACCTTTCCATTCGAGGACTGCCTCTTTTGGAAACTGGAAATGCACTATCTTAGTTCGGCAATCTACCATGGCATAACAAAAAGCTAACCAATCCATACCCATTTTAACATCAAAATCTACCATTTCTAGCTCAACAAGATCAGCCAATGTATCACGATCACAAACAGTTACAATGCAATTACGATAAAACCCTTCTAGCTATAATAGACTCACCAATCGGTGTAGATACTTCAAATGACTTCACTAATAATTATGGTGTTCGTTTGAACTTTCCAGCAATTAATGGAGTAACATATGACAATGTAGACCCCGGATCAATTAATGCATATACATTATGTGAAAAGATGGACAATGTACCTATAACCACATTCGACGAGGCTTCCAAATTTTGTCGATCCCCTAGAGCATATGTGCGATTCTGAACTCCACTAGAATTAGCTGCTCCTCTACCATGATTAGTACGCTTCTGTCCCCTTCCTGAAGAAAAAATTTATTATGTACCAGGCACAAATATGAGGTTGCCGACATTACTTGTATGAGGCTCTACTTATATTGTGCCAAGTAGAAAGTTGGGTCCCATTTCAGAAAATGGCCCAAATTCCTTGTGCCAGGTGGAAAGTTGGGTCTCATTTCAGAAAATGGCCCAAATTGCCGACATTACTTTTTCTTTGTTTTTTCTTTTCTAATCATTGTTCCAAATGGTCTACTTCCATACTTTAATAATTTTATTCATGGAAAATATGAAATCCAAAAAATTTTACCTGATTCATTCTATTTCTAACATTTTGATATTATTTTTTCATCTCGAAATTAATTATTTATATTACTAAAAATAGTTAGATAAAATTATTTGTTAATTTACAAAGATATAGTTAATTACAATTTTTCTATTTTATTATAACAATTATTTCTTTTTGAAAGTGTAAATAAAATTTATAAAGTTAAAAAAAATAATTAGGTGTAAATTAGTAAAATTATTATTTTATTTATGATTTCTTAAGTAATTTGTAAAAGAAAAAGTATCACTTGTATGAGACATTCTTTGATTGACAAATGCATATTGATGGGATCCATTTGCCATTTGCCATTTCCAAGCTGACAAAGTGACCTTTTTTAGAGTTTCCTCCTTCATTTTTTTGGTTTTGTTTACGCCCCTATTCAATCTATTTGTGTTTTAATGTTTTCAAATATTTTTTCTTCTTTAAGATTTTTTAACCAAATCTAATTTTGTTTTTTGATCTAATTAGTTTATGGGTTTTCCTTTTTATGTAGTGAATTTTGATTTAATTTTTATGATCATTATATAAGATTTTACTTTATTATTCTAATATTATTTTTTCTATTCCATGTATAAATTCATATTATATAATAATAAATAGTTATTTGTATTTAATTTTCGGTTTATAAAATCAAGACATAAGTAAATTTTTTTAAAGTATAAATAAAATTTGTAAAGTCGCAAAAATTCTGTTTTAAGGAATAAATTAATAAAATCATCATTTTTATTTATAATTTCTTAAGAAACGTGTAAGGAAAGTAGATAAATAAAATATTTATTAAATTTCACCTAGCTTGAATTTCAAGAATAAAAAATACCGTATAAATTGACGGAAAGAATATGTATTTATATAGGTGTTTATGGATGCTTTTCGTTTTTGAATTTCATGAAAATAGTATCAAAACTTATGTAATTGTTTGTCAAGATCATTGATGCTCTTTCCGTTATATTTTCTTTTTGAAGAGTATTTGATGGATTTAAGTGCTTTTGGAATTTTGAAATTGTTGAGAAGAATAAAAGAACAAATTAATTTTATACCTTCTTTGTTTTTCATATTAATAGTCTACTTTTTCTTTTACAAATTTCTTAAGAAATCATAAATAAAAATAATAATTTTACTAATTTACACCTAATTATTTTTTTTAACTTTATAAATTTTATTTACACTTTCAAAAAGAAATAATTGTTATAATAAAATAGAAAACTTGTAATTAATTATATCTTTGTAAATTAACAAATAATTTTATCTAACTATTTTTAGTAATATAAATAATTAATTTTGAGATGAAAAAATAATATCAAAATGTTAGAAATAGAATGAATTAGGTAAAAAAATTTGTATTTCATATTTTCCATGAATAAAATTATCAAAGTATGGAAGTAGAAAATTTGGAACGATGATTGAAAAAGAAAAACCAAAGAAAAAGAAGTAAAAGAAGTAAGAAAGAGAAAAAAATCGTTGAAAAGAAGTGAGAGAAAAAGGAATTTGGGCCATTTTCTGAAATGGGACCCAACTTTCCACTTGGCACAATATGAGTAGAGCCTCATATAAGTAATGTCGGCCACCTCATATTTGTGCCTGTTACATGATAAAAAATTTCCTACCTAAAGAAGGTGTTGATGATGAGGATGGAACAACTGATCTAGTAGGTTGTGCCACACCACCCACACCTCTATGAGGGCAATTTCTCATTATATGACCCGGTGTACCACACCAAAAACAAACATTTGTCCCAAACTGACATGCACCTAAATGATTTCTTCCACATTGTTTACAAGACTGTCAAGGAGGTCTTAATTGACTTATATTTCCTTGCTCTTGGTACCCCACTGTTCGTGAACCTTGGCTTTCACCTCTTTGCCCAAACTGATTGCCCCTAGACTCTTGAAACCGAGGTGGGGCACTAGTTGTAGAGTAGGAAGATGATGGCTTAGGCAGTCTGTTAAAGAACCGAGGCCTAACCTCACCTTGGGATAGTGTAAACTGCCCCATGGATCTGGCCCTCTTAGAATGCCCTGTTTCTGCCTCTTGTGTCCTTCTTTGTCTTTGATCCTCCAACTTTTGCGCAAAAGCTTGCATCCTTTCTATGTCCATTTATTTATTCAACGAAGCAATGGTACAATCTCTAACCAGATATGAATCTAATCTATCCACTTATCAATGAACTTTATCCTCCATAGTTCCTACTACATTAGGAGCATACTTGGACAATGAATTAAATTTGAGACTATACTCTCTCACGCTCATACTTCCTTGGTGGAGATTTAAGAACTGATCCACACGGGCCTCTCGGATCTCCAACAACAGGTAATGGTCAAGGAATGTCTTTTTAAACTCTTTCCATGTAGCTGAAGGTGCATCTGTTCCTCTAGATTGCTTCCAAGATTCATACCACAATATAGCCACACCCTTTAATCTATATGCTGCTAGCTCGAACGCTTCTTTACCACTTACATGCATAACATCGAAAGTGCGTTGGATCTGATCTATAAAGTCTTGTAAATCTTCATTAGGATCTGACTTGGTGAATGATGGATGGTCCAAATTAAAGAAATCACGTATCCGCGTGCCAGCTGCTCTATCTACACCACTAGTACCTCCAACTAGACCTTCTTGCCTTTGGCCATGGCCAACAACTATACGAGTCAATAATTGGACTGGATTCCTCAAATCTTACTCTGTAACATAAATAAGGGGTTCTTGAAGTGCAGCTTCCCTCCTTAGATCTTCTGGAGATGGAGGGGTCGGGGAAGTCTGTGATAGAGACTCATCTTGAGCCTCACCTTGAACAACTTAACTAGGTGGTGGTTGGCTGGTCCCTTCTTGGGCAGCCACATCTACTCGCTTACCAGTACTTTTACTCCTTCTCGTAATCAGCATCTTTGCTATAATAAAACAATTTAGAAATTAGATATAATTCACCTACAACACTGGTTCTATCGCATGATCTAAGAAATGAAAGAAAGTAGACAACTCCTACATATCCCGTAGCCTCTTGTTTATAAATGTGCTGCACAACACATCCATAAGCAAGACTCTACATAGACACGGCTTTGTAGACTCCCTAGGATGACCTGCTCTGATACCACTTTTGTCACACCTCAAATCCCATTACAACGGACAGGCACCCGATGCCCTAAAAGCCCGAGAGAACCAATATGTAACCTGTGCTTACTATGCATATAACTATGATAATCTTGTGACAAGTTCACATAGGATGCAGCGATACGAACCAACATAAGTAGACCCAAAACTTATATACAAGACTTGACTGTTGAGGCCATAACTTGTTAAGACACAATTGAACCATATACATAAGTCTAAAAAACCTCTAAAAGATGGAAAATCTTAGAGTAGGTCGAGACAGACCTCGCATTACCCTTAACTACGATACAATACCAAAATAAATCTACCAAGGACTCTGTAAAGCTCCAAATCAACCTGGAGCTCACCAAAAGTAGCTGAGTGTCGTGTGCTCCTATTGAGGAGGTCTACTAGCTGGAGTATCTGTGCCTGCAGCATGAAATGCAGCGTCCCCCGCGAGGGACATCAGTACGAAAAAATGCACTGAATATGTAAGGCAATAACATATATATAATAAGAGTACGAATGAAACCAAGTATCAATATATGTGTGCATAAATCAGAACAAAAGACCACATTTGTGAACTCTTGTGGGATCATGCATGTTACATTCTTGTCTTTACCTTTCTGTGTGTTATGATCTTTATAAGCCATGTGATACAAATGACCAGATGATCAGTGGTAGAAGAGGATAACCTATGCTAGGCATTTTAACCCCTAGGATGCGGTCCTCATAATTACATAAATTGGGATCGGCCCATGCTAGGCTTTCGCCCTTGAGCTGCCACCCTTATATACCAATTGGGATAGACCCATGCTAGGCATTTTCCCATGGGCTGCCACTCATAATTATACAGATTGTTTCACTTAGATTCTTTAATCTTTGAGATTGTTGTTTTGGTGGTCATAATCATTTTTTAGATTTGGAAATACGGACCAGTGGTAAAAGACATGCAAATAATACTTCAAGGCAGTAACAATGACACAAGGGGCTATGTAACATCAATGCATTACTTGTGAGCTTAAATGACACAATTTCCTTCAACTGACTAAGAGGAGGATTCACCAACTTGCTTTTGCAAATACCATTTCTATATCAGCACATAAGAGGATAATTACACAAGTATAGAGTACTGAACATATAATAAAGTAATTCTATACACTAAGGAGAGGGGGAAATATTGTTAGCTAGTGGAGATCGTACGCTGCCACTATGTTTCCTTTACTAGGAATAGAACTTAGGAAATTCACTTATTGATATTAATCGTAAGTATCAGATTTCATGCCGAAGAATATTGAATCGAATAGCCTTACATACCTTATCCTCTGACCAGTACAACTATCACGATTCTGTCTCCCCTTTTAAGTTTTAATCTACAATATAAGTCATGATAAACTAAAATTAGCAGCTATCACACTGTGAGCCCTGTAAAACAATAGCTAACATTGACGGATAATGAGCCCATACAACCCTTAAAATAATGTGTATCACCACACCCCCCCTTCTCTGCCCAATACATACATTATATATCCTTTTTCAAGATTACCCAAGCTTCACCAACAACAATACACATAAAACAACTTCAAATATTCTTTATCATACAACCAGTTATTGAACTCACCACCCCCTTGAGTTCTCTTATGACAGCACACCCATAATTTCTCACTCAAACTCATACATAAGGAGGAAGAAAATTGAGCAGTCACCTTACCTCAATTTCTGCAACTTCTCCTTATAACTTGAATTCCTCTAGAACTTCAACTTCTCACACTTAAACCAAAGAAGAAGAGAAAAATATCTTAATAATTGAGGAAAGTGAGCAGTAGCTTGTGGGAACTTCTGCCTTATACTTATAATTGAGCATGAATAACATGTTTTTCTAGTCTTCCATGGGAGAATTAAGCTAAATCCATAAGTGTTTCTCTTACCTTGGCTTGCAGATATGAGGGTTTCTTCAAGAACCCTAGAAGGAACTTTAAGGCTGTTGTTTTAATCCTTGAGAGAAAAGAGAGAGAGAGAGAGCTGGAGTAATTCTCAATATTGTGTGTTAAAAATGAGTGAGAATAGCAGCCAATATATCTTATATTGAGCTTTCTTCACCTTTAAGAATATCCTCTAGAACCTCCATTTTTGGTCCATTTTCAGCCACTAATTGGTCAAGTAGGTGATGCACCTGCTTATGTACATCAAGCAGCTCAAAAGGTCAAACTAGGTGATGAACCTACTTGCTTTCACTTGGGCTTAGATATATTGGGCCTTGGCAAATTTGGCTGTTGGGCTTTAATTTCATTTTCATTTTATTTAACTTAGTTTGGGCCTCAAGTGAGTCCATTAGCATAGGCCCAAATCTGATCCATAAACCTTGGCCTTTTTAACTAGATCCATATAGCTCAAGTAGGTGATGCACCCACTTGGTCCTTTGGACTGGTCAATTAGTCAAAGTAGGTGATGTACCTACTTGTCACCTACTAGCTTAGTTAAGTCAAGCAAGTAGCTCACTTATTTTATTTCATTTTCTAAATATTAATCTCTTTTTCTTTAACTTAGCACTTAACTTTGAACTTTAAGCTCAATTACCACCTTACCGTCTCGAGTTTAAATACTTCCGTTGGAGTTATAACTTGCAATACACATGCTGAAACGTGCAAGGCATCATATCACCTTTCGAGATAGTTTAAACTAACACTAATCATATAAGAAACATGGTGCCTCACATATACTATAAGGCTATGTCAAATATCACAAGAATAGAACAAGCATATGCGTAATACGGGCTGTTACATCTGAGTATCCGAAATTTGGAGCTAAGGAGCACGTTTGAGCATAAGTGTGGGGTGACGACCCTTGATGAAAATTAAGAGAACATGATACTAGCTAGGCCTAAAGGCCTGAGGGAGTTTTTCTAACCCTTATTTTAAATTTTATTTGATGCTTTGGGGACATAGCATCTTTTTAAGTGTGAGGTGGAAGAAAAAAATCCTAGTTTTTATTGTGTTATTGAGTCTTTTAGTTATTTAGAATCGGTTTCTTGGCTTTTGTTTTCGGTTCTTTTCCTGAGGATAGTCCCTTTGAACCAAGTGTCTTTTATTTTTTTTAGTAATAAGTTTTTTTTGTTTTGTTTTGAGAGAAAATAAAAGACCTTTTTGAGTGGTGTGATACTTGCTATTTAGGTCTAATTTTTTAGTAGTACTTTCTTGTGAATGCTTGATAAAAAAAAAATGCAGACTCTTTGACACCTAAGCTCATAGTTGTGACTTTGTATACAACTTATTTTATTTTGTAGTTTGTTATGATCTTGTCTCTCTTAGAAGTGGAATTGATCCATCTTGATTGATATTTGTGCCATGTGGTGAGAATTTGTTTATTCCATGTTTTGCATCCTAGTCTAGAACTTGCCCTGTATGTTATTGAAGCAAAATAAAAGGTGTTATTTTATTTAGGAGATGATAATAGGCCTTCTTTGTTTTGTCTAGTAAATTTTAGCCTTTTCAGATATTTTATCACTAGTTAGCCCTTTTGAGCCTGTAGCTTTTTGTTGGTAGCCATATTTTGCCCTTGACTATTTTGTTGAATCCCTAATTTTTGCACCTTGCTTTCTTGGGGATTATAGCATTATTCTATTTATCAATTCTGAGAAAAAAGAATGGTTGAGTGAAAAGGTAATCAATGATAGCTACAAAATGCTTAAAAGCCCTCTTTGAAAGAATGTGATGAAAAAAAAAGATGAACAAAAGAAGTTACCTTGATGATGGCACTGATCCTTCCAAGGACATCGTGCACCTTAACGTATGTAAAATACGTAAGTTGAGGGTGGCTATTATGAAGGAAAACTTAAAAAAAATGATTGAAGCATTCTTGAGATGATGAGAAATACTTGTGAAATAATTGTTGAAGAAAGGGATGAAAATAAAGAGAAGAAAATAATGAGTGATGAAGTCTAAAATTGCAAAGTGCTTAAGAAAGTGTAAGTCACTATTATATCCTACTCGTCCCTTAGCCTACATTACAATCCATTAAAGTCATATTTGATTCTATTCAAGCATGCTTAATTAGTGGAGATGTACATAATGGGCAAGCCTATGGTTCTTTGTGCATACATGTGAATTTTATTTGTGAGTGTGAGTTGTTCTTTGATGCTAAGTCCTTAATTTATATTCAATCTTTTGAATTGAATGTGTGGACTATTTCTTCTTGTGAGGACACTTGTTTCATGATGGATATGTGATTTTATTAACTTTCTTTGATGAGAGTAGGTGAGCAAGCTTAAATTTGATGAGTTCAAAGTCCTTCCTTGAGGTTAGGAGGTTAGAGGTTTGTTGTTTATTTGGATATCTTCCATAATTGAGAAGTCTACTTGATGTTTTGAAATTGGTATATGGCCTAATTGTTTGTATTCACCAAAGTGATGACATTGCTAGTATGATTTATTTGAGATGAGCTTTACTCGAGGATGAACAAAAGTTTAAGTGTGGGTGTTGATGTGAGGCCAAAAATACATATTTTTATTATTATTTGCCTCACATTTATTTTTTATATATGTCCTTTTTTAGCATTAATTTTATAAATTGTGCTAAATAGTGTAATTTATTTGTAGGAGTAAATTCGAGTAAAGTTGAAGAAGTTTGAAGCTAAAACAAATTAAAGATGAAAAGTTGAAGAAGAAAATCAAGCAGGTAGCTTAACAAATTAAACTTTATAAAATAATATCTATTTTGGTTGAAGTAGAATTGGAATTGGAATTGGAAATTTCCACGTGGCATCATATGAAGAATGAAGAAGGGCAGAAACTCGGCAGTGCACTGTTTAGTGTTTACACGAACAAGAATTCTTATTACGCTTGTTTTTGGTTTCCAAATTTGTTTTGGACTTCGTTATTTTATTTAGGATTTTCTACATCTATAAATAGTCCATAGAAATAATTATTATGGAAAGAGGATGATCCAATTAACAGTAATCGAAAGAATAATATCAACTAGGAGGCTGAACCTCGAAGAAGAAGATAGCTATATCAAGGCAATTCCGAGATAGAAGCTAAAAAGAACAGAGTAAAAGAGAGAAGAGAAGAATTATCATATATCATTCAATGCCTTAACAATTGTATTACATCTCTATTTATAGAATTGAAATGGAAGCTAAAGCTACAGCTAATGAAATAACTGCTCTAACAACTCTAACAAACAGTGATAACTGTTTTTGTGACTAAATGAATAGTAGTAACTACTTTTTAATATTCCTAATCATCTAAGCATTGTATCAATATCCCCCAATGGAAACCACCCTTGTCCTCAAGGGTGAAATGCAGGGAACCTATGCTGCAGCTCATATAAGAACTCCCAAGTAGCCTGAGAAGCATCCAAGCCAGACCATTGAACCAAGACTTGACACACAGCCTTATTACCCTTTTTGACCATCCTTCTCTCTAATATCGACTCAGGAATGGGACAATAAGGACTTGAAAAATGTAAAATAGGTGGATGATTAATGACCGTAGGCACCTCATAACACCTTTTAAGTTAGGACACATGAAACGCAGGATGAATAAAGATATCAACAAGTAAAAGCAACTTGTAAGCTACTGCACCAACTCTAGAAAGGACCAAGTAAGGACCAAAATACTTTGCAGCAAGCTTGTTGAAAGGCCTAGAAGCCACTGAAATCTGTCTGTAAGGTTGCAACTTCAAGTAAACCGAATCTCCCTCTATAAATTGCCTATCAGACCTGTGTTTGTTAGCTTAATCTCTCATGCTTTGTTGTGCTTTAGCTAAATGGAACTTGACCAGTGCTATCACAGCTTCTCTAGCCTCCAGGGATCTATCAACCATGTCATTAGAAGACTCACCAGCTAAGTAAGGCAAGTGTATGGTGGTTTTTTACCATACAGAACTTCAAAAGGTGTACATTTCAAAGTAAAGTGGTATGTAGTATTGTACCACCATTCAGCAAGTGGTAGTTGAGTAGCCCAAGTATGAGGACTATCAGAGCAAAAACATCTCAAATATGTCTCCAAGGTTTTGTTAAGAACCTTTGTTTGACCATCAGTTTGGGGATGGTATGCTGTCAATTTATGTAGTAAGACCCCCTATAATGTAAATAACTCTTGCCAAAAAGAACTCAAGAAAATGGGATCCCTGTCAATTTGAAAATATTGTCCAAAAAACATTGAGCTACAGATTCAGTAGTGTAAGGGTGTGCAATAGCAATGAAGTTCCCAGACTTACTGAATCTATCCACCACTACTAAAATGACATCCTTCTCTCTTGATTTATGAAGACATATCAATCCAAACACTATCAGGAATAGGTAATGGTTGAAGTAGTCCAGGGTAAGATGCTGCATCATATTTATGCCTTTGACAAATATCACATTTCTGGATAAAAGTTCTAATGTCAGCTGCCAATGACTTCCAGTAGAAAAGGGATCGTAGCATTTTAATAGTTGCATCCATGCCTGCATGACCACCTTGTGATGTTGAATGCCACAACTGAATAATGGTTTGTCTTAACTGCAAATGAGACCCTACTACTAGCATGCCTTTCCACCTTAGCTGAGAACCAATCCAGGTATAGAATTTATAAGCCCTTCATTGTAACTTAAGAATAACAGCTTGCAACTCAACATCAGCTGTCCAAGTTAGGCTAATTCTCTCCAAAAGTGTATCATTAGGAGTTAGGAGTGAAATAGCCAACAACTCAGCACTTTGATTTCTTGACAAAGCATCAGCAACCTTATTGTCAGTCCCTTTCTTGAACTCAATAGTAAAATCAAAAGCCATCAATTTAGAAATACCAGCAACCTTAAAATCAGTGTGAATACTTTGTTCAAGGAGGTGTTTTAGTGCCTTTTGATCAGTTCTCACAGTGAAATTTCTTCCTAACAGATAATGAGACCACTTAGTAACTGCAAAATGATGGCTAACAGCTCCCTATCATATACACACATAGCCTGATGTCTAGGTGCCAATGACTTACTGATATAGGCAATTGGATGCCCTTGCTGCATTAAGACAACACCAATTCCTGAACCACTTGCATCAGTCTCAATTATAAATGGTTTATCATAGTCTGGTAATGCTAAGACAGGTGCAGTCACTAGTGCATTTTTTAGAACATGAAAAGCTATTGTAGCATCCTCATTCCACACAAACTTATCCTTCTTTAATAATTCAGTTAGAGGTTTAGCAATGGATCCAAAATTCAGAATGAACCTCCTATAAAATCTTGTTAAACCAAGAAACCATGTCAGTTGTCTGATATTTGTAGGGACAGACTAAGCCTGTACTGCAGAAATCTTCTTAGGATCAGTAGCTACCCCTTAACACTGATGAAATGACCTAGGTACTCTACCTCAGGTACCCCAAAAGCACACTTAGAACCTTTGGCAAACAGTTGATGTTGCTTCATCAAATCAAATACAGCTTGTAAATGGTTCACATGAGTTGACATATCCTTGCTGTACACCAATATATCATATAAAAAAACCAGTACTGACCTCTTAAGGAGTGGTTTAAATACAACATTCATAAGACTCTGAAATGAAGAAGGTGCATTTGTAAGACCAAATGGCATAACCAGAAATTCATAGTGTCCTTCATGAGTTTTAAAAGTTGTCTTATATGTATCTGTTTCCTTCATTCTTAATTGGTGGTAACCAGCTCTAAGATCAACCTTAGAGAACACTTCAGCTCCTCCTAGTTCATCTAACAAATCCTCAATGATAGGAATAGGAAATTTGTCCTTTACTGTCAGTTGAGATCTCCATAGTCTACACAAAGCCTCTAACTCCCATCTTTCTTCCCAACAAGGACTACAGGTGAGGCATAGGGACTAGAACTAGGTTGTATCACACCTTGATCTAGTATTTCCTATACTAGCTTCTCAATAATATCTTTCTTCATTCCAGGATATCTATAAGGCCTTTTGTTAACAGGAGTAGCTGAGTCGATGAGTGGTATGTTGTGATCAAAGATGCCTCTATGAGGGGGCAATGTAGTAGGCATATCAAAGAGGCATTTGTATTGTTCCATTAAAACAGTTAAGGTAGGATAAATATCAGTACCTTGAGTTACTTGTATACTGTTACATTGGCCAGCAGAGTTTGCATCTGTCACCAAGGTAAGCATGAAGACCTGAACTGATTCAACACTCTTTTTGTTCAAGGATTGGGCCTTGGTGGTCTTGATCTGGCTACTGGCTCTCCTTAAAACATGTTTTATTCCCAGGTGCAGAAACTCAATAGTTCTATTTCTGAAGTCAAACAAAATCCTACCCAAAGTGTTTAACCACTGCACACCCAAAACTATGTCACCATTCCCTAATGGTAGTAATAGGAAATCAAAAGAAAAAGTCGTACCCTACAGTAACCACTTCAGATTCTTACACACTGCAGCAGTTTGAACCTTCCTACCATCAGCCACAGTTACTGATTGTTCATGTATAGGCAAAGCTTTACCGCCTAACTTCATTGCCATTGACTCATCAATGAAATTATGAGTACTACATGTATCAATCAGCACCTGTAAGGGTTGTTTTTCATGGTATCCAGTTACTCTAATTGTTTGATAACCTGTACTTCCAGTAAATGCTTGTAAGGAAATTGTCATGCACTCATCCACTTCTTCCTCCATGATTACCTCCCCATCTTCCAGAACTTCAACCAAATACAACTGTTTCTTGGATTTACAAGCATGCCCAGGCATATACTTCTCATCACACAAGAAACACAATATTTTTGCCCTTTTCTCATCCATCTCAGTAACAGTCAATAACCTTCTACCAGTATTACCATTATTGAATCTGTTAACATTTGGTTCATAAGGTTTCTTGACAGTTGTGCTAGAAAAAGTAGATTTTTGTACACCCTAAAACCTAGATTGAGTAGGGAGAAGACCGGTTTAATTCCTGCTGGTTTTACTAATTCCCCAAGACTTAGCCTGAGCATCAAAAACCTCTTCCTGCAACTTAGCTAACTTGTAGGCTTGCATTAAGGTTTTGGGTGCTTGCATTCTAATAGCTTTGTTGAGCTCAGGTTTTAACCCTCATAGAAAACAACTTATAGCATTTTCATTTGACAAATTAACCCCATTCAATAACCTATCAAACTCAGCCTAATATGTTCTAACATCCTCAGTTTGTTGTAAATTTTTAATAGCTTCCATGGAATCTTCAAATTCCTCCCCAAATCTTTCATTAACAACCAACACATACTCAGACCAAGAAGGGTCTATAACTGAGTTCCTAGACTTCAAGTATGATCTATGCCAAGCAATAGCTTCACCATCCAAATGGATAGATGCTACTCTCACCCTCTAATCATATGGAACTTCATTCATGGCAAAAAACTGATCCACCTTATATAACCATGCCCTTAAATCCGACCCCGAAAATCTAGGAAAATCAAGTTTAGAACATCGGGTAAGAAATTTACCATTAGAATTTTGGAAATTCCCAGCTGCATTGCAAAACCCCTGTTCTCTGTCTCCACCCATAGATGATTCAGCTCTATTCTGATCCATTTCCGTGTCCTTCTGTTTTGCATTTCCTAGGGCTTGCTTGATCTCCATTAATTCCTTATCTGTATGTACATTTCTATCATTCATATTCATCATACCTTCCATCAACTTCTACAATTGTTCCTGTATCTGAGACAATTTTCCTTCCATTTCCTCCGAAGATCTGTCTTGATTTTTGTCCCGAGCAACCATGATTTCTTAGCCGAGGACCAGCAGCTCTGAAACCAATTGATCCAATTAACAGTAATCGAAAGGATAATATCAACTAGGAGACTGAACCTCAAAGAAGAAGATAGCTATATCAGGGCTATTCCGAGATAGAAGCTAAGAAGAATAGAGTAAAAGAGAGAAGAGAAGAATTATCATATAGCATTCAATTCCTTAACAATTGTATTACATCTCTATTTATAGAATTGAAATGGAAACTAAAGCTACAGCTAATGAAATAACTGCTCTAACAACTCTAACAAACAATGAACAGTGATAACTGTTTCTGTGACTAAATTAATAGTAGTAACTACTTTTTAATATTCCTAATCATCTAAGCATTGTATCAGAGGAGATCAATTAGGAGGGAATCAAAGTATAAAATTGTCAATATTTTAGGGTTCTTTTCTTTTTCTTTCTTTTCTTAGAGATTAGTGGCTAAACGCCCTTGTTCTAGGGTTGTAGCTACGAATCAAATGTTGAATATTTAAGGTTCATGAATTAATTCTTGGTTGTCATTATAAGTTACTTTTATATTCTTGTTTTAGTATTTTTATTGACTGGCCATCTAGAGATAAATATATTGTCTAATCTTAAAATCGAGAGAAGAGGGGTTAGATAGACCAGAGAATATAGAGAGCTCGATCGATCCATTTAGTTGAGGTGATTTGTGTTCAGGAGTGACGCTCGGACGAACAAGTTGCTTGGTTACGAAACAGGATGAAATATAAATGCTCGCTAGTTAGGCTTGTTTATCCCCGCTCAACGATATTGTTAGACAGCTAATTGGAGTAGGCGACTAGATGTTTGATACCCGACTCATACAATTAACCCTGTAAACCAGTAACTTGACAACTAAAATTAGTTCTAAGCCAAGAATATGATACATGAGATTCATTGCATGCTGCAGCCCTGGAATTTTCCAACAATTGTAAGTAATTTTATTATTTTGTTCTTGCATTCTTTTCTTTTGGCATTCTTAAATAAATAATTAGACCAGTATAATTTAGTAAAAATAGTTAATTGACAAGTCCTTTGGGTTCGATAATCTGGTTCTTTTAAGAGCCACTATATTACTTGCGCTACCACATACACTTGTGTGTGCAATTGGGAGCAACAGATGACAAGGGTATTTTGGAGTCAATGGATGGATGGAGTGTAGTTTTGTACCATCTCCATGTAACACGTCAGTATTACAATTTTAGGTGTTATTTTTCACAACAATTATTGTTGGTCGGATCCTTTTTTTTCTATTTTAAACATGACGTACAATAGTGTAACAATTGAAGACACAAACTTGATTAATAAATAAATAAATATATATGAAGTTTTTAATATAGTACTTTTTTTTGTCTAAATATTGAGAAGAGCAGCCACACATTTTAGCTGTTGGATTTCATATTAGTTTATTATTTATATTTTGCTGCTAGATATTGTCTTGGTTTTTAAAATAATTAAAGTACAAATTGATTATTTCATATAATAAAAATGTGGTTGATGACTCAAAGATAAAGATGATTAATCTTATTTTAAGATGTCTATTTTTCATATACTTTTTTTTCCCATTATAGAATCGTACGAACGTTTAAAAGTAGATAAAAAAGATAATAGAGATTATGTCTCACGAAAATTACACTAAACACCAAAATTAGTTTTGACAAATTTAAAGGATCTAAATTGTTTAATGATATATTTAAAGGATTATTTTAGATTTATTCTTTTTTGTTTTTCTCTAAAATAAACATAACTACGTACTTCAAAAAGAATAGTTTTTCTTCATTTTAAATTATGATATCTTTTATTTCAAAATGATATATTGACACCATGAAGGTAATATTACTATTATATAAATTAACTTTAATAATTTTGTTAGAATTCAAATTAATTTAATTGCTTAAACTTTAAGCTTTTTTTTGTCTTAATTTGAGTCTAGAAAAAAGGAAGATACATCTTCCCTCGTAAATTATTGCTAATTATTTGATTAGATTAATTTTAAAGTATATCACATTCCATGATATTGACATTAACGACTGATTTTATAATTATATGAAAGAGGAGTGCCTGTAGATGGAACAGTAATTAATCATCTTAATAACATTGTTTTAACGATTTAAACAAGGGAAAAGGCTCAAATATGCCATCGAACTTTCAGAAAAGGCTCATTTATGCCATCCGTTAAAAGTTTGGCTCATCTATGCCATTACCGTTTAAGAAAAGGCTCATTCATGCCATTATTTTTTAACGGTGGTTTTGCAAAACCATTTTTGCCACGTGGCCAATTTTAATTCGGCCACGTCATTATTATTTTTATAATAAAAAATCAAAATTTTGAACAAACATTTTTTTCAAAATCATTTTTGCCA
>JAJOOR010020612.1:0-15144 GCA_036250505.1 Solanum acaule | reverse complement strand
TGACTATGAGAGGAGCCGGTAGAATGTCATGGCCCTATCCTATCTATGTATGTAGAGGTGTGCGTTGGACAAGTATTTTGTAAATGAGCTTGACTCTTGTTCTATGATGTCATTTTGAAATGGTTTGCCCTTAGTCCCTATTCCCGTTAATTAATGTTGAATGTATTTCCGCGACCGATGAAGTGTAATGACAAGTTTGAGAGGCTTGTTTGGGATTCCTTCGGGTTCCTCATTCGCCATGTCACGTCTAGGCCCTAGGCTTGGGTTGTGACATCCACGCATTCAAATTTTGATAATCCATACATACAAGCCAATCGGTAACCAATCACATTGGAACAAGTTCCCCTTTTTCATTAGAGACCATGGTCATACCACCCTTCTTTGGAACACATTGGACGGGACTAACCCACTTGCTATCCGTAATGGGTAGACAACACCCGCATCAAAAAACTTAATAATCTCTTTATTGATGACTTCTTGAATTGGAGGATTCAACCTCCTTTGATGTTCAATACTTCGCTTACAATCACTAGCCAATTAAATCTTGTGGGTACACATATCGGGAGGAATTACCACAATGTCGGTAATTGTCCACCCAATAGCCTTGATTAATCTTTCCAACATACTAACAAGCACTTGTGTTTGCCATTCAAGCAAATTCGCAACAATAATCACGGGTAAAGTGTTATTAGCTCCCAAGAACTCATAACGAAGGTGAGGTGGAAGTACCTTCAATTTGAGCTTTGGCGGTTCTTCGATAGATGGCTTTGCGGGAGGACTTTCCCTATTCTTAAAATCGATATCAAGTTTCAAGGGGCTGTTAGAATAAGAACCTAAACTCGATAGAGCAGCAACTACCTCATCATAATCTTGAATTTTGTCCCCATCATAATTCAAAAGGACGGCATCCAAAGACTCACCAACACAAAAAACTTCGCTCACAGTATTAACCGCTTCATCAATCACATCAATGACTGATATTACATGGAGGTCACTTGGTTGCTTCATTAATTTACAAATATTGAATGTAACTTCCTCACCATTTACCCAGAATTTCAGTTCACCACTTTCAAGATCAACAAGACATTTCCAGTAGCCAAGAACGATCTACCAAGAATAATAGGGACCTCGCATCAATCTCGCAATCGAGGATTGATAACGCTAAACTATACTTCATCTGATTCTAAGTGTAGGTAGTCGCAATCAAGTATAAACCCAATGAGGAGTTAGGATCGATCCTACCGAGAGTGACACGGTAAAGAATTCAATTAAGAAGTGAAAGGAGTGTTCTAATCGATTATAGAAGTGGACACTTTCAAAGCAATTAAAGTAAATGGTAGGGGTTTGACAATTAATGTCAATTGGGGGATTAGAGTGAACAATTAACAACTACGAACACATGAGGGTAATCAAGTAGAGACAGATCCTTGGGAGTGTGATCGATTGAATGTCAATTTCGCTCTATGGGTGATTATTATTTACTAAAAGTCGTTGAATCTTAATGGGTAGGCTAGGATTTAGGTACAATAGCCATTTCTCAATCAACTATCACGAATCAAGCGAGTTCTCTCGAACCTCGACAAGCATAACAAAGATAAACAACCCAAAACCTCAATTAATCTACTATTTCAAGCTAGATTGGTAAGATTGAATTTAGACCCACTTTCTCAAGCTAAGTCTACAATAACTCAATCACTACAATCATCAATTAATAGTTTTAACTCTAAAACCTCTTTATCCAGCAAGCCTAGAATATTATGCTAGAATTGCATTTGCAACTAAAATTCATCAATTAAAACTCAACTACTAATTGAACCCACTTCAAATCAACACTAAAATCAGTAAATGCTAACACCCATAATCTAATTGAAGCATTCAATCAAATAATCACACCCCCAAGTATGGGGGTTTTTGCCACACACAGTAAAGAGCAAGAAATAGTTACCAATTATGTTTTCCATCAGCTTGGGTAACAATCTATAATCTATAAGTCTTCAAAATGCTTGTATTGACTTCAAAAACAAATAAACCCTAAATCTCTACTCAAAAACATAAAGAACAGTGTTAGGGATCGAAAACCCAATGTAGTAACTCTCCAAAAACTCAGAACTCTGGAAATCTCTTTTTAAAATCACATTTATACGCTTCCAGATTTTCAGTTTCGAAAGTGTTGTAAGTCAAGCTTCGCCGACCACAGTTGGGGGCAAACGAATAGCACCGGAGCTTCCCATTTGATCCGCATTGATGTCGTTCAAGTTTCCAATGTCATCATTGTTCCTAAGCTGGCTAGCAGCACTGCTCCCATTAACACTCATTTCTTCACCTATTGAGAGAAAACAATAAAAAGACTAATAAGAGAGTTTTACTACAACAAAATTAGTCCATAAAAACACTTCAATAAAAAAATTTAAAACACCACTCCTCGACAGCAACACCATTGCTTAACTATACCTCTTATGATTCAACGTGTAAGCCATCGTCAATAAGTATAAACCCAATAATGAGTTGGGGTCGATCCCACGAGGAATGGTATGGAAAAGAATTCAAATACAAAGAATGGAAATGTTCTAACTTCTTGTAGAATGGAAATAAACAAAACACAATATAATGTAAATCAATAAATTTTGATTATCAATATTAAGAGGATTTAGTAACCTACTATTAACTAAGACAATTAACGCGAGTTTTAAACAAGTAGAGAGGGGGACCTTAGGAGTGTGTGTGCAATTGAATACTAACTTCGCTTAATGGGTAATGACTAATTTCTTTAAGTCGTCGAATCTCAATGTGTAGGATGGATTATATTTATAACAGCCATTTTTCACTCACCTAGTATGTTTCAAGCAAGTTCTTTCGAACCTCAACAAGCTCGAGTGACTTTTGCGAGCTCCAGCCTTACTTTTCTTTAACTTTTCTAACTTTTTCTCTTATTTTCGTAATGTAATGTCCTTTCCTTGCTCTTAAGCCTTTATGGCTGCAAATAAAAAATTTAACATCAGTTATGAACACAAAATAGGCATTGAGGACACTAATTCATTAAATAACAAGCCCTAAATGAGTCAAAAAATTTAACTCATCATTGATGCCCTTTCTTTGATTATTTTTATACTTACGCCCTATAGTTTACTTTTGTTAGCTGGGTGGCTTACACCCTTGGAAATTTACTGTTTGACTGGATGATTGTTATTTGTTATACATACTCCCCAAGGATTACTCTCGCTATCTGAGCGGGCTATGCCTCTATGCATTTACTATCTGGCTGGAAACCTTGATTTGTTATACTTATGCGCTCAGGTTTACTCTCGCTAGTTGGGCAGCTTACTCTCATGGAAGTTTACTATTTAGCGGGTGGCCCCCTTTTATGGGGTTGCTTATGGTTAAAGGTATCAGATGGTTCAGCTACTCACCCTGCATTCATATGCACCACCTACAACCAAAATACTTGTTTGTTGATTGTACCCTCCAGTTTATGAGGGTTGATTGGGTTGTGTTCGTTGTTTGTACTTTCTGAGCTTATGAATGTCCGTTAGGTTATTGTTTGACCATATTTTGTTCTTTGTTATTCTTTTCTTGTTAGTTGATAGGCTTTGACTTTAGAATTGTGGTTGTGGGTCCTCCTGACCCTGGGTACTTAACTTGGTATCTTAGTTGCTTGCAAATAGGTTGGTGACTTGAATTCCAAGTATGCTCTTAACTCACCTTCTTACACTTTGTATCTTGTTTCTATTCTTTATTTCCTATCTACTTTAGTATCTCATGTTTAGTTACTTGTGCTATGCTTTCTTTATTACTTGTTGTTTATGTTTGTGTTATCTTTTGAGCTTAGTCGATCGATGCCTACTGAGTACCGTCTTTGGAACTCATACTACACTTCTGCTCCTTACAGATCCTAGTTTGAGTTATCATCATTGATTTGGAGTCGTGTTGAGTAGCTTGGAGTTTTTGAGACTTGGGTGAGCTCCTACTATTTGAAGCTGTTGCTTTCCATCTATTTTTAGCTAATCTTAGCTTTTATGTTGTATTTAGAGACGACATGTACTGATCTTGGTAAAAGCCTTGTACTTTTATTATGGATTAGATGCTCGATTACTGACTAATGTTAGGTCTTAGGATGTTTCCTGTTTTGTATTTCTGTTGATTATATTTCCTTCGCTTTGTTCTTAGCTTTATTCCTTTAGTTGTTGGTTTTTGCTTGGTAATTCATTTATTGTGGCTCTGGGCTAAGGGTTAGACTTTAATATTGATGGGGTTTAGTAGGTGTCATCATGACCTGATATCGGATCGTGACAATTTAATGCATACATTAGCATAGTTAAAGACCCAATTACTCCTCAAAATCCTTTTTACATTTTTTCAATCATAATTGTAGATAATATCTTCATAAATAAATATTTTTATTCATAATTACCAAATAATGCATCAAAAAATAATCTATGTATAATTAATACAAGCATAGTTAATAAAAACATTATTAATGCCAACATTACTAATATACTATGGGATCGTTTGGTAAAGTGCATTAGGAAAAAACAATGTATGCATTATCTTTGTGTAATGCTAGTACCTTGTTTGGTACTCTTTTCCAACCTATAAATAATCAATGCTTGCATTAGTTATACACTCTATTGTGTATTAATGTATGTAGTACTAATATCATGGATTTCTAGGTATTAATAATGCAAAATTTTCAATGCATACACTAGCATGTTCAAAGACCCATTTGCCCGTCAAAACCTTTTCTACATCTATTTCACCATAATTATGGAGGGTATCTTCGCTTTTTGTTTAGCGGTAGGCCTGTTGTACCCTTATTTAACTTTTGATTATATTATATGTAACATTGCAGAAATTTGTAGACTAAACTAGACTCTAACATAAAACTAGTAGGCTAAGTTAGAGCTTGACGTTAGGGTTAGAGCCTTGAAAGTACCTCCCCGTACCTTGAAGTTCATGTTTTAGCGTTAGAACGTCAAAGCCTAAACCCCAAGGACCAACCATGGGTCGTTGAGGGAAAGACCCAAAATGTGACTTGGGCAGTGACCCATTAGGACAACCTACGCCCGATAGGTCCACCCATGCCCCGTAGGTGGGGTCGTGGGTCAAGCCCCTCAAAAACACCCCCAGTCCTTGACCTATGGTTCACCAGCACGGGCCGTGGTCCCACCCACGGTCCGTGGGTCCCCAGTCGTTGGTCACACCTTAAAACTGCGATTTGGCAATTAAGTCTAGGGGACTTTTGGGAATTTCCTTTTTAATTAATTTTAATGTGGTGTCCTTTAAGCTTATTTTAAACACCTATATAAGTATTTTCCCACCTAAACTAACACATCTAAAATCATAATTCCTAAATCCCCAAAAAAAAACCAAACCCTCTCCTAAATCTTCTCTCTAGAACTCCAAAGAAGAGAAAGAAGAAGAAGAAGATCAAGTTAGGGCTTGAAGAAGGAGGCTTTATCACACTAATTTGTTGGATTTCTTCACCTAAGATATGGTAGTCTTTGATTCATGGATAGCTTTTATCCATGAAGCCCTCAAACTCTCAATTTCAAAGCATGAAATTCCCTAAAAAGATAGGGTTTTCACTCCAAGTCATGGATTCTTTCTTAAAACATTTTATTGATTTAATTATCATATATTATGATTGAATTGTTGATTATTATGGTTTTTATGAGAAAATCTCCCATGAATCCATGAAACCCCATCACCCTAATTTATTACATTGTGATGTGGGTGAATTGTAGTAAGGTGAATACTATGAAATTGTACTTGTAGTAGTTTACTTATTTGAATCATGTTACCATCCATGTCTAATGTAGTAATCTGAGATATGTTGATTTAATTTGATCTATGGCCCTTGTAGGGCAAAGCATGAGAATTAAGTATGTTTGTGAGGCTTTTGTATATGCATTTAGATCACTTTATGAGTAAAGTAAATATGACTATGATCTAATTGTTGTGTTGATTGGATGATTATCCTCATGTACACTCTTAGGTATGAATATGATATAATGTTAAAGGTTAGTCACATGTAGTGATTCTAAGGTTGGAAGACTAGTCTCACCTAATTAATCTAGGAGCTTTAGTAGGAGTTATATGGATTGAGTGTCAGGACATTCTTCCATAATTATGAAATTTAGTCAAGACTTAACATGAACTCAATGGGAATGATGCTTAGCACCAAGTGGATATGAATATTAGATGGAAGCTTATACGATAGTTGAGTCCGGCTTTCCAAATGGGTTCCTTTTACACTAGTTAAGTCCGGGTTCCCAAAGTAGGTATCTCATGAGATGGAAACCTTCTACCTTAGTTGATTCCGGGTTTTCTAGAAGCAATCTCCTTATCCCATAAACTATGTGCCCACATAGGTCTTTAGCTAGTGGATCCACTTAAGCTAAGAGTTTGGTTCCACTTAGCATGTTTACAAGGATTTTATGCATGGCTATCATACTTAGTGCATTTTTGTACTAACCCATATTTCTTCTACATATTTCCACAAAGTATAGGTTTCAGTGTTTGAGGTCTTCTTCCTTTGATACAAGCTTGAATCGACTATTCTCCTAGCTTGGGGTGAGTCATCATGGATCCGAGGACAAGTGAAATATTGTTGTTCCTTTTCTTTCATTGTATTAGACTTTTGGATTTCTATTGTAAGGGTTGTGACCCTAGTTGAGACTTCGATTGTAATTGATGGCTAAATGAGACAATGTCTAGACTTCCGCTTTGCCTTTATGAAAACTTCTCAAGACTTGAAAATGTGTTTTTACTCTTATTGTTCTAATGATTTATGTTGTGATATGCTAAGTGGCTTACATAGTGCCTTTAGGGGTGTTATGTGCCATGTTACGTCCTTGGGTTGTGACAAACTTGGTAATCAGAGCACAAGGTTTAGAATGATTCTAGGATGATGTCTCATAAGCCACATCTAGTAAAGTCTTGTCCATGAGTGTGAAGCACACCATATTTATGAATGAGAGGCTATAAGATGTTTAGAAAATCTCACTTCTTTCATTACTCTTGAGTCATGTTGTAGAGTTCAACTCTATAAAGTCTTCCTTCTAATCTTTCTCTTGTGTTTTCAGGAAATGAATACACAAAGGGCTAACAAGAAGGGTGGAAGGGGAGACTATGAATCAAGGAGCTCCTTCTCAAGGTAATCAAGCTCCTCAAGTTCCCGTGGTGGAGAATGTGACCCATGCGGAGTTTAGGTCTACTATCCAATTGTTGGCTCAAGTTGTTACAACTCAAGCCAATAGAGAGGTGATTGCTCCTATGAACACTAATGTGAGTTCCGAGGCTTCTAGATTGAGGGATTTTACAAGAATGAACCCTCTCGTGTTTCTTGGTTCCAAAGTGGGAGAGGATCCTCAAGAATTTGTGGAAGAGGTTTACAAGATAATTGATGTCATGGGGGTGACTTCGGTAGAGAAAGTAGAGCTAGCCTCTTACCAATTGAAGGGTGTGGCCCAAGTATGGTATACTCAATGAAAGAGGAATAGGCCGGAAGGAGCGGGTCCCATAGATTGGGAAGTGTTCAAGAAGGCATTCCTTGATAGGTTCTTTCCTCGAGAGATGAGGAAAGCTAAGGTGGAAGAATTTATCAACCTTCACCAAGGAGGTACGAGTGTTCAAGAATATTCTCTAAAGTTTACCGAACTGTCTAAGCATGCTCTGGCTATGGTGGCGGATCCAAGAGATAAGATGAATAAGTATGTGACAGGTATATCCAAAGTGGTAAGAAAAGAATGTCGTACGGCAATGCTCCTTTATGATATGGATATCTCACTTATTATGGTGTATGACCAACAAATGGAGGATGAGAAACTCCAAGGCAACAATAGAGAGGAAAAAAGAGCTAGAATCGGTGATGGAAATTTCTCCAATGCTAAGTCTGATGGACAAGGTAGACAAAGGTTTAAGCAAAGATTCTCCAACCAAGGATCCTCTAGTACTCCAAGGGTCGACAAGGATAAGGTTTCCAACCCTAAACCTCAAGGAGGCAATAGTGGTGGTTCTTATGTTGCTAGGTCTAATTATGCAAAACATGAAGGCAAATGCTTAGTTGGCTCGGATGGGTGCTATGGTTGTGGAAAGAGTGGCCACAAGATGAGAGATTGTCCTATGCTCAAGGTGAAGGGGAGAGAAGATAAGTTAGCTCCTCCAAGCAGTTCAAACTCCAATGCTCAAAAGCAAAACCATTTTTATGCTCTTCAATCCCGAGGTGACCAAGAGATCTCCCCGGATGTGGTGACCGATATGTTGCAAGTCTTTTTTATTGATGTTTATGCTTTGTTAGACCCCGATGCCACTTTGTCCTTTGTGACACTTTTTGTGGCCATGAAGTTTGAAATACTCCCTGAAGTGCTAGTAGAGCCTTTTTCGGTTTCTACCCCGGTTGGTGACTCGGTAGTGGCGTCTATAGGAGTTGTCCAATTTCCTTGTCTCATAAATTTACCTTGGTGGATTTGGTAGAATTAGACATGTTAGATTTTGATGTAATTTTATGTACGGATTGGCTGCATGCATGTTATGCCTCTATAGATTGTAGGACCCGGGTGGTCAAATTCCAATTCCCAAATGATCCCATATTAGAGTGTAAAGGGGGAAATTATATCCTTAGAGGTCAATTTGTTTCTTCCCTCAAAGCTAGAAAAATAATCTCCAAAGGGTGTATTTACCATCTTGTTAAAGTGATGGATGTTGAGTCTGAAACCCCTTCTCTAGAGTCGGTTCCGATAGTGAACGAGTTTTCGGAAGTTCTTCCCGATGATTTGCCAGGTATTCCTCCCGAGAGGGAAATAGATTTTGCATTGATCTTTTACCGAATACGCAACCTATCTCCATTCCCCTTTATAGAATGGCTCCGGTCGAGTTGAAAGAGTTAAAAGAGCAACTAAGGGATTTGTTAGACAAGGGTTTTATCCGGCCGAGTATCTCTCCATGGGGTGCTCCGGTGTTGTTTGTTAGAAAGAAAGATGGGTCTCTTAAAATGTGCATCGACTATCGCCAATTGAACAAAGTGACCATAAATAAATATCCCATTACGAGAATTGATGACTTGTTTGATCAACTCCAAGGGGCTAGTTGTTTCTCCAAAATTGATCTTCATTTGGGTAATCACCAACTAAGTGTGGGAGGGAATGATGTACCCAAGACAGCTTTCCGAACTAGGTATGGGAACTATGAATTCCTTGTGATGTCATTTGGCCTAACAAATACCCCGGGGCATTTATGGATTTGATGAATATAGTGTTCCAACAATATCTTGATATGTCTGTGATAGTGTTTATCGACAATATCTTGATATATTCAAGGAGTGAGAATGAGCATATGGACCATTTGAGGATTGTGTTGCAAGTCCTTAAAAACCACCAACTATTTGCAAAGTTTAGTAAGTGTGAGTTTTGGTTAAGGTCCGTGGCTTTCTTAGTTCATATTGTGTCAAGCAAGGGTGTTGAGGTAGATCCTAAGAAGACGGATGCGGTCAAGAGTTGGCCTAGACCTCTAACTCCTTATGACATTAGAAGTTTCTTGGGTTTGGCCGGTTACTATAGGAGGTTTGTTGAGGGTTTTTCCTCCATTGCTTCTCTGTTGACGGCTTTGACTCAAAAGAAGGCTAGATTTGAGTGGTCGGAGGCTTGTGAGAAAAGCTTCCAAGAATTGAAAGATAAACTTACTTCCGTTCCGGTGTTGACCTTATCAGAGGGTACAGATCATTTTGTTGTATATTGTGACGCCTCTAGAGTGGGTTTGGGATGTGTCCTCATGCAAAACGGGAAGGTAATTGCCTATGCTTCAAGGCAACTCAAAGTACATGGGAAGAATTATCCAACCTATGATCTTGAATTAGCGGCGGTAGTATTTTCTTTGAAAATAAGGAGACATTACTTGTATGGGGTCCATGTTGATGTTTTCACCGATCACAAGAGTCTTCAATATGTGTTTAGTCAAAAGGACTTGAATCTACGGCAAAGAAGGTGGTTAGAACTTTTGAAGGACTATGACATAAGTGTCCTTTACCACCCCGGCAAAGCTAATGTTGTAGCGGATGCACTTAGTAGATTGTACATGGGTAGTGTGGCTCATATAGAAGATAAAAAGAAAGAGTTGGTCCGTGATGTGCATAGGTTGGCTCGGCTAGGTGTCCAACTAGTGAATTCCACCAAGGGTGGTTTCACAGTTCATAATGGCTCCGAATTGTCCTTTGTGATAGATGTGAAGTCTAAACAAGACCTTGATCCTATATTAGTTGAGTTGAAAGAATCGGTACTCAAGAAGTCTGTTGAGGCTTTCTCCCAAGGGAGAGATGGGGTACTTAGGTACCAAGGTCGATTATGTGTTCCGGATGTGGAAGGTTTAAGGGAGAAAATTTTAGAGGAGGCTCATAGTTCTCGGTATTCTATTCATCCAGGAGCCACCAAGATATACCGTGATTTACGGGAAGTCTATTGGTGGAATGGTATGAAAAAGGATATTACGGGATTTGTAGACAAATGCCCAAATTGTCAACAAGTTAAGGTTGAGCACCAAAGACCGGGAGGCTTTTTGCAAGATATACCAATTCCTACTTGGAAGTGGGAAGAGGTGAATATGGATTTTATTGTGGGTTTGCCTCGTACTCGAAGGCAACATGATTCTATTTGGGTCATTGTTGATAGGATGACCAAATCAACCCACTTTATTCCCGTCTAGGTTTCCCTGGCGGAAGACTATGTTAATTTGTATATAAGGGATATAGTGAAGTTACATGGAGTTTCTTTATCTATTATTTTGGATCGGGGTACTCCATTTACTTCACACTTTTGGAAGTCATTCCAAAAAGGGCTTGGTACAAAGGTGAAGCTTAGACCGCTTTTCACCCTCAAACGGATGGTCAAGCGGAACGCACCATTCAAACTTTAGAGGACATGTTGAGGGCGTGTGCTATAGATTTCAAGGGTAATTGGGACTACCACTTGCCATTAATAGAGTTTGCCTACAATAATAGACACCACTCATGTATCGGTATGGCTCCTTTTGAAGCCTTGTTTGGTAGGAGATGTGGGTCTCCGATTGGTTAGTTTGATGTAGGTGATGTTGCTCTTATTGGTCCTGAATCGGTTTTTGAGACTATTGAGAAAGTTTGACTCATTAGAGAGAGGTTGAGAACGGCTCAAAGTAGACAAAAGTCTTATGTCGATGTGAGGAGAAAGGGCCTAGAATTTGAAGTTAATGATTGGGTCTATTTGAAAATCTCACCTATGAAAGGTGTGATGAGATTTGGCAAGAAGGGTAAACCTAGTCCCCGATATGTGGGCCATATCAAATTTTGAAGCGTATTGGGAAAGTTGCCTATGAATTGGACTTGCCAAATGAGTTGGCACCGGTCCATCCGGTATTTCATGTTTCTATGCTAAAGAAGTGTATTGGAGATCCGATATCCATTACTTCCCTAGAAGGGTTGGGAGTTGATGAAAGCCTTTCTTATGAAGAGGTTCCGGTAGAGATCCTTGAAATCATTTAGTTGAGGGCGCTACGTGGGAGGCCGAGGAAGATATGAAGTCCTGATATCCTCATCTCTTTCCTTTTACTCTTAATCAAGCTTGAGGTAAGTAGCTCCTCTTGAGTTTTAGTGTTTTGGGAGTCATGTGTGTATATGAGCTTTTCCATGATTTCCTTATGTTATGCATATTCTTGATGAAATTCATGTTTAGTAAGAAAATGAGTTTTCATGATTTATGCCCCTCATGGTGTTGTGCATTTAGTATGAATTGCCTGTTTGACTTCATGAGATGTGTTGCTGAACATGCTTTAGTATGCTTTTGAGAGTATTGGCATATTGGCTCCATGATGTTGTGTTGATCATGATTTTAGTTGGAGAAGTGAGTTTTTCCTATGAATATGAGAAATATTGGGTTTCATGCATATTTGGGTTGTTAGATGTAGTTCCTACTCCATTGTGTTGCATTGATTATGTTTTAAGATGGAGTTGATGTTTCCTCCTTTGAATTGTGCATTATTTTTATTTTTCATGCATAATGGGCTGCTAGTCTTGAGTCTTTATTTCCATGAGGCGTCTAGATCATCATTCAAGGACGAATGTTCCCAAGGAGGAGATATTGTAACATTTCGAAAATTTGTAGACTAAACTAGAGTCTAACATAAAACTAGTAGGCTAAGTTAGAGCTTGACGTTAGGGTTAGAGCCTTGAAAGTACCTCCCCATACCTTGAAGTTCATGTTTTAGAGTTAGAACGTCAAGGCCTAAACCCCAAGGACCAACCATGGGTCGTTGAGGGAAAGACCCAAAATGTGACTTGGGCAGTGACCCACGAGGGCAACCTACGCCCCGTAGGTCCACCCATTCCCCATAAGTGGGGGTCGTGGGTCAAGCCCCTCAAAAACACCCCCCAGTCCTTGACCTACGGTTCACCAGCATGGGCCGTGGTCCCATCCATGGTCTGTGGGTCCCCAGTCATAGGTCACACCTGAAACTGCAATTTGGCAGTTAAGTCTAGGGGTCTCTTGGGAATTTCCTTTTTAATTAATTGTTATGGGTGTCGTTTTAAGCTTATTCTATACACCTATATAAGTATTTTTCCCACCTAAACTAACACATCTAAAATCATAATTCCTAAATCCCCAAATCAAAAACCAAACCCTCTCCTAAATCTTCTCTCTAGAACTCCAAAGAAGAAGAAGAAGAAGATCAAGTTAGGGATTGAAGAAAGAGGCTTTATCACAAGAATTTGTTGGATTTCTTCACCTAAGGTATGGTAGTCTTTGATTCATGGATAGCTTTCATCCATGAAGCCCTTAAACTCTCAATTTCAAAGCATGAAATTCCTAAAAATATAGGGTTTTCACTCCAAGTCATGGATTCTTTCTTAAAACATTTTATTGATTTAATTATCATATATTATGATTGAATTGTTGATTATTATGGTTTTTATGAGAAAATCTCCCATGAATCCATGAAACCCCCATCACCCTAATTTATGACTTTGTGATGTGGGTGAATTGTAGTAAGGTGAATACTATGAAATTGTACTTGTAGTAGTTTAGTTATTTGAATCATGTTACCATCCATGTCTAATGTAGTAATCCGAGTTATGTTGATTTAATGTGATCTATGGCCCTTGTAGGGCAAAGCATGAGAATTAAGTATGCTTGTGAGGCTTTTGTATATGCATTTAGATCACTTTGAGAGTAAAGTGAATATGACTATGATCTAATTGTTGTGTTGATAGGATGATTATCCTCACGTACACTCTTAGGTATGAATATGATATAATTGTAAAGGTTTGTCACATGTAGTGATTCTAAGTTTGGAAGACTAGCCTCACCTAATGAATCTAGAAGCTTCAGTAGGAGTTATATGGAATGAATGTCAAGACATTCTTCCGTAATTATGAAATTTAGTCAAGACTTAACATAAACTCAATGGGAATGATGGTTAGCACCGAGTGGATATGAATATGAGATGGAAGCTTATACGATAGTTGAGTCCGGCTTTCCAAATGGGTTTCTTTTACACTAGTTGAGTCAGGGTTCCTAAAGTAGGTATCTCATGATATGGAAACCTTCTACCTTAGTTGATTCCGGGTTTTCTAGAAGCAATCTCCTTATCCCATAAACTATGTGCCCACATAGGTCTTTAGCTAATGGATCCACTTAAGCTAAGAGTTTGGTTCTACCTTAGGTAAGTAGGACAACCCCTTTTCAGTGTGGGGTAGACACCAGATTCCTATGATTAAGCTCTCATGGTCTATGTCGGTTAAAGTTAATCCCACCATGATAATATGAACTAGAGTATGAGTTATGAACTATAGTTACTCAATAAGCTTTCCTTAGTGTGGGTAGGATTATGGGATCTTATTCATGCATTGCACAAGGATACTTTGAGGGTATTTATGGTATGTTTTCCAATATGATATGATGGTCTATATCTTGAATATGCTAATGACTTCTGCTTTTGCACTTATTTCATGATTCCTAAACTTGGTATTATGCATAGTTTTCAACTAAAATGTCCCTTTTTAGCATGTTTACAAGGATTTTATGCATGACTATCATACTTAGTCATTTTGGTACTAACCCATATTTCTTCTACATTTTTCCACAAAGTGTAGGTTCCGGTGTTTGAGGTGTTCTTCCTTTGATACAAGCTTGGATCGACTATTATCCTAGCTTGGGGTGAGTCCTCATGGATCCGAGGTTGAGTGATATCTTGTTGTTCCTTTTCTTTCATTGTATTATACTTTTGGATTTCTATTGTAAGGGTTGTGACCCTAGTTGAGACTTCGATTGTAATAGATGGTTAAATGAGAAAATGTTTAGACTTTCGCTTTGCTTTTTATGAAAACTTCTTAAGACTTGAAAATGTGCTTTTACTCTTATTGTTCTAATGCTTTAAGTTGTGGTATGCTAAGTGGCTTACATAGTGCCTTTAGAGGTGTTATGTGCCATGTTACGTCTAGGGGGTACCCTTGGGTCGTGACATTATTCGGCCCGATGTCAGATGTGAATATCAGTTGGATCCTAAGTTAGTACTCTACCCTTTGGTCGCATGGTTTTGTTGGTTGTATGGTTATTTGACTTGAGGACCTTGTTTGAATGTTGGTGATGGCATGCATTGCATTTTTTGTTCATTCTCACAGATTTTGTGGTACGATCCTCACTCATGCATTGGTATAATTACCGTTCATGAGGAGATACTTTTTACTCAACTTTTATTCTAAATTGGTTTTAACGGGACTCTACCACCTTATTATTTGACCATATTCTGTTATTTGTTATTCTTTTCTTGTTAGCTGATAGTCTTTGACTTTAGAATTGTGGTTGTGGGTCCTCCTGACCCTAGGTAGTTGACTTGATATCTTAGTTGCTTGCGAATAGGTTGTTGGCTTGCATTCCAAGTATGTTTTTTACTCGTTTTCTTACCCTTTGTATCTTGTTTCTATTCTCTATTGTGTGTCTACTTTAGTATCTCCTGTTTAGTTACTGATATACCGTGAGTTTACGGTATTTCTAATACATTTCACTTACAAGTTGTGTGTGTCTAGGGACTTTTTATATTGGTTTTTATGTGTTTTTATCATGTTTTGCAGGAAAGATGTTCATGCGCGGAAGTATAGAGACAGTTGAAAGAAATGCAGAAACATGG
>JAJOOR010020611.1:0-16273 GCA_036250505.1 Solanum acaule | reverse complement strand
TGTGTTCATATGATTATGGGTAACTAAACTCCACAACTAGGGTTGTGTGATCCATGAGCGATTAACAAAGTATGAATAGTAAATAAGCAATTCTTGAATAGTGTTTTGCATGCATTGATAATTCTTTCGTTTAGAAGTCTTTTTAACGGTGGCCAACGTTAAACTTGCCTCGTTACTACTTGCCGGACCAAGGAGGTAATTAACGAGAAAAGAATTATCAACATAGATTTAGTGTGATACTATCTAATAGGCTAGTGTCGGTTGGTGCGAAGTAATAACTAAGCCAAACATCGATTATGATGTCTAATATGAGGTAAAGGTAAGGGTTAGTAAATTATACACACGTAGCCGGACCAAGGTGCGGGCTGAAATTCTCTAGATGCCGGACCAAGGATTTAGAGATACCTAACTTATCACTTTGCATGTAATACACTAGGAAAGGATTGCTATTACTAGGATTACTGAGTTATGAGCTTGTGGTGAACACGTATACCCTAGTTAATTCTCTCATCTTAATAACAACCAAAATTGACTTTTGTTTACAGATTACTTATTTAATTCTTACAATTTGTTTCACAAATCCCCCCTTTTTAATTACTTGTTTCTGGAAGTAATTTGACTAAACGAATATAAGTGTAGGTTAAAGTTAAGTCTAAACCATTTTCCTCGTGGGATCTACTCCAACCTACAAGTTGGGTTCTTTACTTGATAACGATCGCTTACGCTTCTTTAGTGAGGCGTAATTTGAGCGTATCAATAGTACATATGTGATGCGCATATGGGCTTAGCATTGTTTTGCGGCCTCAACCAATGTTGCTTAGACGACATGCTTAGGGTCTATCAATGTCACCTAAGTTATGCGCACATGTTTTGCCTTGTGCCCATAATCTATCGATATGCGCATAGGCCTATCGTTGTGTAAAGGCCTCTATCGATATCGCTCTACCAATATGCGCAGGGGTTCATAGATGTTCCATAGGAGATGCACATAGGGGTTTGCAGTTGTGCACAGGACCCGACCGATGTCCCTTGACTGACGTGCGTAGGGGCCTCTCATTGTGTGCGGGCCTCGACCGATGTCGCCATGCAGATATGGGCATAGGTCCGCCGATACCACCTAGGTTATGTGCATATGGGCTTAATATTGTTTTTCGGCCTCAACTAATGTCTCTTTGATGACATGTGTAGGGTTTATGGATGTTACCTAAGCGAGGCATTAAGGCTTTGCTTGTGCGCGGCATCTATCGATACGTGCAGGGGCCTATCATTTTGTAAATACCTCAATCGGTATCACTTTGCCGATATGCACATGGGTTCACTAATGCTCCGTGGGAGGTGCACACAGGGGTTTGCAGTTGTGCACGAGCTTTGCCCAATGTCGCTTGACCAAAGTGCAGAGCGGTATGCTGTTGTGATTGAGCATTAGCGGGTATCATTTGAGAAACGTGTGCAGGGTGTGCTAATGCCGCCCTTGTAAGGTACGCAGGGTCATGACAATCTCAGAAGGCCTCGGTCGATGATTATTTGCCTATATCTACAGGGATTTGTCGATGTTGCCTAGGTGAAGCATGTACGAACGTGATTTTGTGTGTGGGCATCAATCGATGTCACTTGGCTGATTTATGTAGGGGACTGCCATTTTTTTTGGGCATCAACCGATGTGCGCAGGGGAGTGCCATTCTGTATGGGCCTCGATCGATGTCGCCCTAACGACACGCGTAGGGGCAACCATTGTGCATGGGCCTCGGTCGATGTCTCTTAGCCGCCGTCCGCAGGGTCTGTTGGTGTCGCCTAAATGATGCATGAAAGGGCCTAATCTTATATGTAGGTATCAACCAATATGTGCAGGGGCATGCCATTGTGTGCAGGATTTTGCCGATCTCGCTTGGCAGAGATGCATAGAATACTGCGTTGTGTGCAACCCTCAATCGATGTATCCATGTCTCTGTGCACATGGGTCTGTTGAAGTCACTTGGGAAATGTGCGCAGCAGCCTGCCGATGCCTTTTGGGATTTTCGCAAGGCGTGCAAAGGACTATCGATGTCACCTAGATGCTACCGTGTTAATATGTGCAATGGCATATTACAAGACCTCCCAACATGTCACTTTCTATAAGGATTGCACTCGACATCCCCAAAAGCATATAATTGTGGCATCGTTATTTGGCAAAAAGTTTCCCTTCGCATACAATTAAGCATTATAAATACACTCAATGACATATAAAATCTCTAATTGCTACATTGGTATTGGGTGTCAGCATCACACTCGACAAGTTATTCGTCAACATAGTTCAACACTTACCTGCCCCCAATGTCGATAAAGCTCAACCTTGGTGCCACATGATTTCATCTAGGTGTTTCCAAGGTCGCATATGTGTTTACATCTTCCTACGATTCGGTATTCAAATGGTGGGCCATTGTGCGCGTGGCTCAGCCGATATCGTATAGACGACGTCTGCAGTGGTTTGTCGATGTCGCCTAAATGATATATGCATGGGCCATATTTTCTATGTAGGTATCAATCAATGTGCAAAATAGCATGTCATTGTGTGCGGGGTTTAACCAATGTTGCATGACATATATGCTTAGGGTCATGTCGTTGTGTGCGGGCCTCAATCGATGTCTCTAGGTCTATGTGCTCAAGGGTCTACCGATGTCTTCAAGATGATGCACGTAGTAGCCTGCCAATGCCTTGTGGGCTTTCAGCTATGCGTGCAAAGGGCTTCCGATGTCACCTACATGCTGCCGAATTTGAAAGTGCATTTACATATTTCTACACCTCCCGACATGTCACTTTGCATTAAGATTGCACTTGACATTACAAAGAACCTATAATAGAGACATCATTATTTGGAATAAATTTACCCTTGGCATATGATTAGGCATTAGAAATGCACTCGACAACTAGAAAATTTGTAATTGCTACATTAGTGTTGGGTACGGATATCGCAGTCAACAAGACATTGGTTAACATAGTTAAACACTTAGCCGTCGCCGACGTCGACAAAGCTCAACCTTCATGCTACATGATTTCACCTAGGTGTTGCCAAGGTCGCACGTGTCATTATATCTTCCTACGATTCGGTTTGCAGATGGTGGGCACATGGGTCACATCTTGCCTAGCAAGCAGATGTCAGATTTGAAGCCTAAGAAGATGTGCTCTCAAGCTAATGGCTTCGGTCGCAATTTGCATGCAAAAACTCAATGGTTCACTTGATTCAGCAATTCATAACAAGTATCACAATTCACTACGTTCTTCATCGATGCAAGAGATGAGATATATGTTACCGATAGTCATTTGTGTTTTAAAAGAAGTACACATCTCTCAACGCATTTTATTGATTGGCTCTGAGAGGTGGGATATCAATTTACAATCCTTGGCGCTTTATGCGACAATATTCGTTAGTGGCCAGATCGGTGCGAGTGCGCATGACTGGGACCAGAGGGAGACCTTCAGGCTAGGGCCTGGACACCCTAGCCTCGCGTTGCCCACGAGTGTTCAAACATTTTTGCAGGTTGTTCTACTTTGTAAGTATCGATAATGATCCTTCTGCATGGTCAGTACGTAAACCTTGTTACGACTTCTCATTCCTCTAAATATAAAGTTCAATGTACTTCTCGCAACATTGTGGGTAGCGAACCACCCATGTCACTGCGATCTAAACAGTTCACCATATCATTTGATTAGTAGGAGCAACATGCAGTGTGTACAAAGGGTAGGGACATAGTCAAACACAACACCTTTTGCACAAATGACTTTTAAATATAAAAAATAATAGATTTTAAAAAAATACTATTTATGTGAGTGCCAAAATTTTTCAAAAAAATAATTAAACAGAATAGAGACAAAAAATAACCACTAAGCAAAATTCTAATTGCACAAATGAGTTTCAAAATAATAGTTTAAAATAATTGATTTTTTAAGATGTCAAAACTTTCAAAAAAAAAAAAAAACTAAATAGGAAAAGCATAAAAATAAAAATGAAAATATAAATAAATAGAAAAAAATAAGAAATAAAAAAACACCGAAAATAATTCTGCTTTCTTAAATGAATTTCAAATGTGAAAAATAGAAGTTTCCACTAAAAAAATTGATTTTTTAGATGTCAAAATTTTCCATAAAAATAATTAAATCGGTAAAGTAATTTAACAAATAAACAAAGCCACCAAACAAAATTTTGCTTGAACAAATGACTTTAAAAAGAATTATATAAAGAAACCACCAAACACACTTCAGCTAACAATAATGACTTTCACATAACAAAAATAAAAGTTTTCAAATTTTCCTTTTATGTCGAACTTTTCCTAAAAATAAGCGATGACATCTACCAATGTTGGCTGCAAGCGAGCGTCTCGGCTAATGTTGCATGGGCGATGGGGGTATGGGCATCAAATAATGTCACTTGGCTGATGAGCACATGAGCCTACCATTTTGTGCAGGCCTTGGTCGATGTTGCATGGCTGATGTGCATAGGGGTTCGTCGATGTAGCCTTGGTGATGTGCGGATGGGCATACTGTTATGCGTGAGCCTCCGCCAATGTAGCTTTTTCGAAGTCTGTTGGGCTCTGCTAATGTTGCCTCAGTGATGAACGCAGAAGTCTCGCCTTGTGCTCGAGCATCGACATATGTCTCTTAACAAATTTACATAGGGGCCTACTCGTGTCTACGGGCCATGACCGATGTTGACAGATCGATGTGCGAAGGGGTCCATCAATGTCAGTTGGGCGATGCACGTAGGGGCTTGCCATTGTTCGCATGCCTCAGCTGATGTGCGTAGGGTCCATAGATGTTTCTTGGACGATGTGCGTAGGTGTGAGTTGTGCAAGGGGCTAGGATGATGTGAAAGGGGATTTGCCGATGTTGCTTAGGCGATGCACGTAGGGGTCTGCCGTTGTTTCTTGGGCAGTGCACACAATGGCATATTATATTACATGGGCCACAACCGATTTTCCTTGATCGATGTGTGCACTGGTCCACAAATATCACGCATGGGCTTGGCAATGTGCGCGGGACTCGAGCAATGTCACTTGGCTGACATGCATAGGGTTGTGTTGTGGTGTGCGGGCCTTGGCTGATGTCGCCCTACCGATGTGGGAAGGATCTACCGATATCACCTAGGTGATGCGTGTTTGGGCTTACCATTGTTAATCGGCCTAAACCAATATCGCTTGGACGACACGTGCAAGGTCTATCAGTGTCACCTAAGTGATGCGTAGAGGCCTTGCCTTTTACGCGTTATCCACCGATATGCGTAGGGGACTGCCATTGTGTAAAAGCCTCGGCTAATATCGCTCTGCCGATGTGCACATGCATTCACCGATGCTTCTTGGGAGATGCACATAGGGGTTTGCATTTGTGCGCGAGCCTTGCCTGATAAAGCGTGGCTTAAGTGCACAATGGTCTATCAATGTGCTTCAGTTTTAGCTGGTATCATTTCGGAAACGTGCGCAGTGGTCTGCCAATGTCACCTACATGATAGAGAATACATAAAAGTCTGACCCTTGGCACGAGCATTGACTGATATGGCTTGGCCGATGTCGCCTATGCGAAGCACGTAGGGGCGTGATCTTGTGTTTGGGCATTAGCCGATGTTACTTGGCTAATGTGCGCACGACCTGCTATTGTGTGCAGGCACCAACTAATCTGTGCAGGGGCCTACCATTGTATATGGGCCTCGACCGAGGTCGTTTGGCCGATTTCTGTAGGTGTCTACCAATGTCGCCTTAGCGATGTGCGTAGGGACATGCCACTGTTCACGGACCTCGACTGATGTCGCTTAGCCGACATCTAGATGGGTTTGTTGATATCGCCTAAAGGATGAACACATGGGCCTGATCTTCTACGCGGGCATCAACCAATGTGCGTAGGATCATGCCATTGTGTGCAGGCTTTAGTTGATGTTGCCTAGTAGATATGCGTTGAGTCCTATCGTTGTGTGCACGCTTTAATCGATGTCGCCAGGTCTATGTGCGCAGGGGTCTATCGATTTCCCCTAGCGATGCAAGCAACGGCCTGCCGACGTGTCCTCAGACTAATGGCTACGATGTAACTTGCGTTCAAAAACTCAATGGTTCACTTGATACTACAATTCACAATAAGCATTGCCATTTACTACATTCTTCATCGATGCAAAAGATAAGATATCCATTACCGAGAGTCGTTTGTGTTTCAAAAGAAGTACATATCCCCCAACACACTCTACAGATTGGTTGGGAGGGATGGGCTATCAATTTACACTTCTTGGCGCTTTACGCGCCATGATCCGTTAGTCGCCAGACGAGTGCACATGCCGGGGATGAGAGGGAGACCTGCAGGCGGGGGGCTAGGCAACCTAGTTGTGTGTTGCCCCAACTGTTCAAACATGTTCGTTGGACGTTCTACTTTGAAGGTTTCAATAATGATACTTCCGTATGTTCACCTACGTAAACCTTGTTGCCACTTCACATTCCTCTGAATGATAAGGTTCAATGGACTTCTCAGACGTCGTGGGTAGCGAATTGCCCATGCCATCGCAATCTGAACAGTTCACCGGATCATTAAATTGGTAGGAGCAACATGCAGTGTGTATAAAGGGTAGGAACATAGTCAAACACAATTCCTTTTGCACAAATGACTTTCAAATATAAATATTAATAGTATTAAAAAAAATGAATTTTGTATTTGTTGAAATTTTCTAAGAAGAAATTTGAATAGAATATTGTTTTTAAAAAAGCAATCAAAAACAATTTTGCGTGCAAAAATGAGTTTCAAACATCAAAAATAGAAGTTTTTTTTAAAAATTGATTTTTTTAATATGTCAAATAATAAATAGGAAAAAATAAAAACAAATATGAAAATATCACCATACACATTTCCACTTACACAAATAAGTTTAAAATATACAAAAAATAGTAGTTTTCAAAAAAACTTATTTTATTATAAGTCAGATTTTTTCAAAATAAATAATTAAATAGGAAAGAAATAAATGAAAACAAAAAACCCCAAAACACAATTCCGCTTGCAGAAATGAATTTCAAATATAAAAAATAATAGTTTTCAACAAAAATATTGATTTTTTTATATTTCAAAATTTTCAGAAAAATAACAAAATAGGGAAAAAGTAAAATAAAATATAAAAGAAACCGCCAAATACAACTCTTCTTTCACAAATGAGTTTGAAATGTCAAAAATAATAGTGTTCAACAAAAAAATTGAAACTTTTTATATGTCAAAAATTTCCAAAAATAATAATTAAATAGAAAAAATAAAATCAAATATAAAAAAAAACCACCAAACACAATTCTGCTTTCACAAATGAATTTCAAATTTTTAAAAAAAAACCGATAAAAAAAATTGATTTTCTTATTTGTCAAATGTTTTTGAAAAAATTCATCAAGTAGGTAAAAAAATTTAACAAATAAAAGAAACCACCAAACATAATTTTGCTTGACCAAACACTTTTTAAAAATAAAAAGTAATAGTTTTTGAAAAAGAAAAATTTGTCTTTTTAAATCTGATATTTTCCAAAAACAATAATTTAATAGGAATTTTCAAAAATATATATATAAAACAACTACCAAAAACACTTTGGCTTGCAAAAATGACTTTCACACAATAAAAAGAAGTTTTAAAATTTCCTTTTATATTGATTTTTTCTAAAAATAAATGATAACATCCACCAATATGGGGTGCACGCGAGTGTCTCGACTGATGTCACATGAGCGATGGGCGCAAGGGCCTGCGCTTGTGCCTGGGCATCGATCGATGTCACTTGGATGATGAGCACAAGAGTCTACCTTTGTGTTCGGGCCTTGGCCGATGTTTCATGGTTGATGTTCGTAGGGGTCCGTCGATGTAGCCTTGGTGATATGCATATAGCCCTACCATTGTGCTTGAGTCTCGACCGATGTAGCTCTTTTAACTTGCGTTGGGCTCTGCCAATGTTGCCAAAGCGATGCACGCAGATACCTGGCCTTGTGAACAGACACATGTCTCTTTACCGATGTGTGTTAGGGCCTACTCTTGAGTGCAGGCATCGGCCAATGTGGTTTGACCGATGTGTGAAGGGGTCTGTCGATGTCATTTAGGTGAAGCACATAGGGCCTGCCATTTTTTACGGGCCTCAACTGATGTGTAAAGGGGTCTGCTGATAATGTTTGGATGATGTCTGTTAAGATATGTTATTCTGCGTTCCCTAGGAAGATATCCATAGGGGTCCACCTATGTTGCTTGGGCAATATGAATAGGGGCATGCCGTTGTCACTTGGGCAATGTACACAAGGGCATAGCATAGAACATAAGCCTCGACTAATATTGATTAATTCATTTGCATAGTGGTCCACTGATATCACACACGGGCATTGCATTGTGTATGGGACCCGAGCGATGTCCCTTGACTGATGTCCGTACGGGGATCTCATTGTGTGCGCCTATGTATCCATGCTGATATGGGTAGGGGTCTGCCGATACTGTATATGTGATGCGCATATGGGCTTACCATTGTTTTGCGGCCTCAACCAATGTTGCTTAGACGACATGCTTAGGGTCAATCAATGAATGTGACCTAAGTTATTTGCACATGTTTTGCCTTGTGCCCATCATCTATCGATATGCGCATAGGCCTATCGTTGTGTAAAGGCCTCTATCGATATTGCTCTGCCAATATGAGGAGGGGTTCATAGATGTTCCATAGGAGATGCACATAGGGGTTTACAGTTGTGCACAGGACCCGACCGATGTCCCTTGACTGACGTGTGTAGGGGACTCTCATTGTTTGCGGGCCTCGACCGATGACGCCGTGCAGATATGGGCATAGGTTCGCCGATACCACCTAGGTGATGCGCATATGAGCTTAATATTGTTTTTTGGCCTCAACCAATGTCGTTTTGATGACATGTGTAGGGTCTATGGATGTTACCTAAGCGATGCATTGAGGCTTTTCCTTGTGCGCGACATCTATCAATATGCGCAGGGGCCTATTGTTTTGTAAATACCTCAATCGGTATTACTTTGCTGATATGTACATGGGTTCACTGATGCTCCGTGGGAGGTGCACACAAGGGTTTGCAGTTGTGCACGAGCCTTGCCCAATGTCGCTTGACCAAAGTGCAGAGCGGTATGCTGTTGTGATTGAGCATTAGCTAGTATCATTTGAGCAATGCGTGCAGGGTGTGCTAATGCCGACCTTGTGAGGTACGCAGGGTCATGACATTCTGAGAAGGCCTCGGGTGATAATTCTTTGCCTATATCTACAGGGATTTGTCGAAGTGACCTAAGTGAAGCATGTACGAACGTGATTTTGTGTGTGGGCATCAATCGATGTCACTTGGCTGATTTACGTAGGAGACTGCCATTTTTTTTGGGCATCAACCGATGTCACTTTCTATAAGGATTGCGCTCGACATCCCCAAAAACCTATAATAGTGGAATCGTTATTTGGCACAAATTTTCCCTTCGCATACAATTAAGCATTATAAATGCAATCAATGACATATAAAATCTCTAATTTCTACATCGGTATTGGGTGCGAGCATCACACTCGACAAGTTATCGGTCAACATAGTTCAACACTTACCTGCCGCCAATGTCGACATAGCTCAACCTTGGTGCTACATGATTTAATCTAGGTGTTTCCAAGGTCGCATGTGTGTTTACATCTTCCTACGATTTGATATTCAGATGGTGGGCCATTTTGCGCGAGCCTCAGCCGATGTCGCATAGACGACGTCTGCAATGGTTTGTCGGTGTCGCCTAAATGATGTATGCAAGGGCCAAATTTTCTATGTGGGCATCAATCAATGTGCAAATTAGCATGTCATTGTGTGCGGGGTTTAACCAATGTTGCCAGACATATATGCTTAGGGTCATGTGGTTGTGTGCGGGCCCCAATTGATGTCTCTAGGTCTATGTGCTCAAGGGTCAGTCAATGTCTCCTAGATGATGCACGTAGTATCCTGCTAATGCCTTGTGGGCTTTCATCTATGCGTGCAAAGGGCTGCCGATGTCACCTACATGCTGCCGAATTTGAATGTGCGTTTACATATTTCTACAGCTCCCGACATGTCTCTTTGCATTAAAATTGCACTTGACATTGCAAAAAACCTATAATTGTGACATCATTATTTGGCACAAATTTTCCCTTGGCATATGATTAGGCATTATAAATGCACTCGACAACATAGAAATTGCTACATTAGTATTAGGTACGGTATTGTAATTTTAAATATAAAAAATAATAGTTTTCGACAAAAATATTGATTTTTTTATATTTCAAAATTTTCTGAAAAATAATTAAATAGTAAAAAAGTAAAAGAAAATATAAACTAAACTGCCTAATACAACTCTTCTTTCACAAATGAGTTTGACATATCAAAAATAATAGTGTTCAATTAAAAAATTGAAACTTTTTATATGTCAATAGTTTCCAAAAATAATAATCAAATAGAAAAAATAAAATCAAATATAAAAAAAACCACCAAACACAATTCTGCTTTCACAGATGAGTTTCAAATGTCAAAAAAAAATCAGATTAAAAAAATTGATTTTCTTATTTGTCAAATATTTTTGAAAAAATTAATCAAGTAGGTAAAAAAATTTAACAAATAAAAGAAACCACCAAACATAATTTTGCTTGAACAAACACTTTTTCAAAATAAAAAGTAATAGTTTTTTAAAAGAATATTTTGGCTTTTTAAATCTGATATTTTCCAAAAGCAATAATTTAATAGGAATTTTCAAAAAACTATGTATAAAACAACTACCAAAAACATGAGCGATGGGTGTAAGGGCCTATGCTTGTGCCTATGCATCGGTCGATGTCACATGGCTAATGAGCACAAGAGTCTACCTTAGTGTTCGCGCCTTGGCCGATGTTTCATGGTTGATGTGCGCAGGGGTCCATCGATGTAGCCTTGGTGATGTGCATATGGCCCTACCATTGTGCTTGAGTCTCAGCAGATGTAGCTTTTTTAAGTTGTGTTGGGCTCTGCCAATGTTGCCAAAGTGATGCACGCAGATACCTGGCCTTGTGAACAGACACATGTCGCTTTACCGATGTGTGTTAGGGACTGCTCTTGAGTGCAGGCATCGGCCAATGTGGTTTGACCGATGTGTGAAAGGGTCTGCCGATGTCATTTGGGTGAAGCACGTAGGGCCTGCCCTTTTTTACAGGCCTCAGTTGATGTGTAAAGGGGTCTGCTGATAATGTTTGGATGATATATGTTAAGATATGTTGTTTTGCGTTGCCTAAGAAGATATGCATAGGGGTCCATCGATGTTGCTTGGGCGCTGTGAACAGGGGCATGCCGTTGTCACTTGGGCAATGTGCACAAGGGCGTAGCATAGAACATAAACCTCGACTAATATCGATTAATTGATTTGCATAGTGGTCCAATGATATCACACACGGGAGTTGCATTGTGTATGGGACCCGAGCGATGTCCCTTGACTGATGTCCGTAGGGGCCTCTCAATGTGTGCGGGACTCAGCCTATATATCCATGCTTATATTGGTACGGGTCCCCCGATACTGCATATATGATGAGCATATGGGCTTACAATTGTTTTGCGGCCTCAAACAATGTTGCTTAGACGACATGCTTAGGGTCTATCAATGTCACCTAAGTTATGAGCACATGTTTTGCCTTGTGCCCATCATCTATCGATATGCGCATAGGCCTATCTTTGCGTAAATGCCTCTTCGATATCGCTTTGCCAATATGCGCAGGGGTTCATTGATGTTCCATAGGATATGCACATAGGGGTTTGCAGTTGTGCACAGTACTCGACAGATGTCCCTTGACTGACAGGCGTAGGGGCCTCTCATTGTGTGCGGGCCACGACCGATGTCACCATGCAGATATGGGCATAGGACCGCCGATACCACCTAGGTGATGCGTATATGGGCTTAATATTGTTTTTCAGCCACAACTAATGTCGCTTTAATGATATGTGTAGAGTCTATGGATGTTACCTAAGCGATGCATTGAGGCTTTGCCTTGTGCGCGACATTTATCGATATGCGCAGGGGCCTATTATTTTGTCAATACCTTAATTGGTATCACTTTGCCGATATGCACATGGGTTCACTGATGCTCCGTGGGAGGTGCACACAGGGGTTTGCAGTTGTGCACGGGCTTTGCCTAATATCACTTCACCAAAGTGCAGAGCGGTATGCTATTGTGATTGAGCATTAACTGGTATCATTTAAGCAACCTGTGCAGGGAGTGCTATTGCCACCCTTTTGTGATACGCAGGGTCATGACATTCTGAGAAGGCCTCGGGTGATAATTCTTTGCCTATATCTACAGGGATTTGTCAAAGTTACCTAAGTGAAGCATGTACGAACGTGATTTTGTGTGTGGGCATCAATCGATGTCACTTGGCTGATTTATGTAGGGGACTGGCATTTTTTTTTGGGCATCAACCGATGTGCGCAGGGGCCTGCCATTCTGTATGGGACTCGACCGATGTCGCCCTAACGACACGCGGAGGGGCAACCATTGTGCATGGGCCTCGGTCGATGTCTCTTAGCCGCCGTCCGCAGGGTCTGTTGATGTCGCCTAAATGATGCATAAAAGGGCCTGATCTTATGTGTAGGTATCAACCAATATGTGCAGAGGCATGCCATTGTGCGCAGGATTTTGCCGATCTTGCTTGGTAGAGATGCATAGAATCCTGCGTTGTGTGCGACCCTCAATCGATGTATCCATGTCTCTGTGCACATGGGTCTGTTGATGTCACTTTGGCAATGTACGCAGCGGCCTGCCGATGCCTTTTGGGATTTTCGCAAGCCGTGCAAAGGACTATCGATGTCACCTTGATGCTACCAAGTTAATATGTCCATTGGCATATTACAAGACCTCCCAACATGTCACTTTCTATAAGGATTGCGCTCGACATCCCCAATAACCTATAATAATGGCATCGTTATTTGGCACAAATTTTCCATTCGCATACAATTAAGCATTATAAATGCACTCATAGACATATAAAATCTCTAATTGCTACATTGGTATTGGATGTGAGCATCACACTCGACAGGTTATCAATCACATAGTTCAACACTTACCTGCCGCCAATGTCGACATAGCTCAACCTTGGTGGTACATGATTTCATCTAGGTGTTTCCAAGGTCGCATGTGTGTTTACATCTTCCTACGATTCGGTATTTAGATGGTAGGCCATTGTGCACGAGCCTCAGCCGATGTCGCATAGACGACGTCTGCAGTGGTTTGTCGATGTCGCCGAAATGATGTATGTATGGGCCAAATTTTTTATGTAGGCATCAATCAATGTGCAAAATAGCATGTCATTGTGTGCGGGCTTTAACCAATGTTTCCTGACATATATGCTTAGGGTCATGTCATTGTGTGTGGGCCTCAATCGATGTCTCTAGGTCTATGTGCTCAAGGGTCTGTCGATGTCTCCTAGATGATGCACGTAGTAGCCTGCCAATGCCTTGTGGGCTTTCAGCTATGTGTGCAAAGGGCAATCGATGTCACCTACATGCTGCCGAATTTGAATGTGCGTTTAAATATTTCTACACCACCCGACATGTCACTTCGCATTAAGATTGCACTTGACATTGCAAAAAACCTTTAATATTGACATCATTATTTGGCACAAATTTTCCCTTCGCATATGATTAGGCATTAGAAATGCACTCGACAACATAGAAAATTTGAAATTGCTACATTAGTATTGTGTACGGTATTGTAATTTCAAATATAAAATATAATAGTTTTCGACAAAAATATTGATTTTTTTATATTTCAAATTTTATTGAAAAATAATTAAATAGTAAAGAAGTAAAAGAAAATATAAACTAAACCGCCTAATACAACTCTTCTTTCACAAATGAGTTTGAAATGTCAAAAATAGTAGTGTTCAAAAAAAAATTGAAACGTTTTATATGTCAAAAATTTCCAAAAATAATAATTAAATAGAAAAAATAAAATCAAATATAAAAAAAACCACCAACCACAATTCTGCTTTCACAAATGAGTTTGAAATGTCAAAAATGTAGTGTTCAATAAAAAATTGAAACTTTTTATATGTCAAAAATTTCCAAAAATAATAATTAAATAGAAAAAATAAAATCAAATATAAAAAAACCAACAAACACAATTCTGCTTTCACAAATGAGTTTCGAATGTCAAAAAAAAAAATTGATTTTCTTATTTGTCAAATTTTTTTGGAAAATTAATGAAGTAGGTAAAAAAGTTTAACAAATAAAAGAAACCACCAAACATAATTTTGCTTGACCAAACACTTTTTCAAAATTAAAAGTAATAGTTTTTAAAAAGAAAAAATTGTCTTTTTAAATATGATATTTTCCAAAAGCAATAATTTAATAGGAATTTTCCAAAATATATGTATAAAACAACTACCAAAAACACTTCGGCTTGCAAAAATGACTTTCACACAATAAAAGAAGTTTTCAAATTGTCTTTTATATTGAATTTTTTCTAAAAATAAATGATAACATCCACCAATATGGGGTGCACGCGAGTGTCTCGACTGATGCCGCATGAGCGATGGACGTAAGGGCCTGCGCTTGTGCCTGGGCATCTGTCGATGTCACTTGGATGATGAGCACAAGAGTCTACCTTTGTGTTCGGGCCTTGGCCAATGTTTCATGGTTGATGTGCGTAGGGGTCCATCGATGTAGCCTTGGTGATGTGCATATGTCCCTACCATTGTGCTTGAGTCTCGGCCGATGTAGCTTCTTTAACTTGTGTTGGGCTCTGCCAATATTGCCAAAGCGATGCATGCAGATACCTGGCCTTGTGAACAGACATATGTCGCTTTACCGATGTGTGTTAGGGACTGCTCTTAAGTGCAGGCATCGGCCAATGTGGTTTGACCGATGTGTGAAGGGGTCTGTCGATGTCATTTGGATGAAGCACGTAGAGCCTGCCATTTTTTACAAGCCTCAGCTGATGTGTAAAGGGGACTGCTGAGAGTGTTTGGATGATGTATGTTAATATATGTTGTTCTGCGTTACCTATGAAGATATGCATAGGGGTCCACCGATGTTGGTTGGGCGATGTGAACAGGGGCATGCCGTTGTCCCTTGGGCAATGTGCACAAGGGCATAGCATAGAACATAAGCCTCGACTAACAACAACAACAACATGCCCAGTGAAATCCCACTAGGTGGGGTCTGGGGAGGGTAAAGTGTACGCAGACCTTGCCACTACCTCGTGGAGGTAGAGAGGCTGTTTCCGGGAGACCCTCAGCTCAAGAACAATTGATTTGCATAGTGGTCCACTGATATCACACGGGCGTTGCATAGTGTATGGGACCCGAGCGATGTCCCTTGACTAATGTCCGTAGGGGCCTCTCGTTGTGTGTGGGATTCAGCCTATGTATCTATGCTAATATGGGTAGGGGTCCGCCGATACTTGATATACTGTGAGTTTACGGTGTTTCTAATACATTTCACTTACAATTTGTGTGTGTATAGGGCCTTTTTTTTTATTGGTTTTTATATGTTTTTGCCATATTTTGCAGCAAAGTTGTTCAGGCGCGGAAGTAGAAGTAGAGAGACAGCTGAAAGAACTGCAGAAAAGGTCATCTACGGAGGTGATCTACGGACCGTAGGTCAATTGACGCTCTGTAGGTGATGGCCGTAGATCAGTAGGCAAGGTATGGAAGGCAAATCAGGGAAATCTGACCAAGTGTGGAACCACGGTGGCCATTGACGGTACGTAGATTGATCTACAGACTGTACTGTTGATCCGTAGATTGATACTGCGAGGGTTCCAGTACCTGATTTTTTAAGATTCTAAGTGTGGAGCTACAGAATGTGATTGACGGACCGTAGATCAATCTACGGTCCGTACTGCAGCTTCGTCGTTTGCTTTAGAGAAGCTGACTTTTTGAAGTTGAAATATTTTCTAAGTCCTAGCTGACGGATGGGACTCACGGACCATAGATCCATTGACGGTCCATGAGTCAGTCTCGTGGAAGGAAGACGCATGCTTGAACAAATTTTCCTTAATTTGTTTCCCTTTTAATTTAGGACTTGGTTTCTATAAATAGGGCATGTAAACCTCGTTTTTGGAGGGAGATTTTATTACTTTTGTTTTACTTTGTGACTTGGGAATTAATTTTGTAACCCTAGCAATTTTTGATTTCCAAAAGTTAGTTTTGATGATTTGGTTTGCAATTCAAGTTGAATTTCTGGGTTTATTTTCTCAACTACGTAAGTTCATAATTCTTTCATCTAAAGCAATGAATTGTGTTCATATGATTATGGGTAACTAAACTCCACAACTAGGGTTGTGTGA
>JAJOOR010020610.1:0-11324 GCA_036250505.1 Solanum acaule | reverse complement strand
ATTACACTGTATTAAAGTTGAATTAGAAGAGTGAATTAAGAAATAATTTAAACAAATAACTAAGGAAACGACGAGAGAGTGTTCTATAGATTGAATTAAACTTGAATCTATTATGAATTAAGTAAGTAAATCAATCAGAAGAGTGAATTAAGAAAGAATTTAAACAAGTAATCAAATCGTAACAAATCAACCAACAAACTGCAAAAAATGAATTAAACTTGTATTACACTGTATTAAAGTTGAATTAAGAAAATTTTTAAACAAATAACTAAGGAAATGACGAGAGAATGTTCTATAGATTGAATTAAACTTGAATCTATTATGAATTAAGCAAGTAAATCAATCAGAAGAGTGAATTAACAAATAATTTAAACAAGTCATCAAATCATAACAAATCAACCAACAAACTGCAAAAATGAATTAAACTTGTATTACACTGTATTAAAGTTGAATTAGAAGAGTGAATTAAGAAAAAATTAAACAAATAACTAAGGAAATGACGAGAGAGTGTTCTATAGATTGAATTAAACTTGAATCTATTATGAATTAACCAAGAAAATCAATCAAAAGAGTGAATTAAGAAAGAATTTTAAAAAGTCATCAAATCATAACAAATCAACCAACAACAGCCAAAGTACTTGACCTCACACACCTATAAACTTCAAAACTCTTCTCCAAAACCTCCTCATTCATAAATGCAACATATCTTATCAAACACTCCCACAACCTCTCCACAAAAGATTTAGCACACTCAAAAATGAATTTAACTTGTATTAAAAGTGTGTTACACTATATTAATATTGATTCAAAAAAGTGAATTAAAGTTGTATTACACAAATACTAACAAGTGAATTAAACTTGTATCTATTGTGAATTAAGCAAGTAATTCAATACACATCATTGCTCGAAATTCATTCGTCTTGAAATAGATCACATATAGCCGAGAAAGAGAATTAAGCAAGTAACTAATAACATGCAATCGAATTTAAACCTTCTAACCTTTCAAACTTCAAACTCAACTCTCTGTCCGAACTTGATTCATCTCGAAATCGATCACTGAATACACATCGCTGAAGGTTAGTATAGACGAGATAGAGAATTAAACATGAATTAAACAAGTAACTAAGACATGCAATCGAATTTAAAGCTTCTAACCTTTCAAACTTCAAAAAACTTCAAACTCAACTCTCTGCTCGACTTGATTCGTCTCAAAACTGATCACTGAATACACATCTCTAAAGGTAGTATAGTCATATTTGTGAAGAAAACTGTGAGTAAGAAGTGGCGAGAGAAAATCGCAGCGACGAGAGAAAATTGGGAGCGAAAGATGGAAAGGATGAAGTGAATTTAATTTAATTTAATTCAGCCAAATTGTCATATATGGTTAAAGAAAATAATGTTGACAAATATAATAAATATATTTTTAAAAAGTATACACGTATGTGATTTTCCCATATATTTATTAGTTAAATCATGGTTAAAGATTTACTTTGAGAAATAAAATCTTAGCCATTTATTTTAACCTATGCCATGTGTCATTAATCCAAAAATACAAACTTGAAAAAAATGGAGAGGAGCTGGATCCAAAAGATGTTGTTTTGCTAATTAGATCTCATCAATTTTATAATTAATCCTAATCCTACAAGGACACATGCACTTTTTAAATTCCCAAACATAATAGGTTTAGACTCCGAATCATAATAGGTTTATAAATCAAGAATTAAACTTATAAAACCCTGTCTTGCCTTCAAATTGTTCCATCTTCATACTAAAATCCCTTGACTTTTAATACTTTGAAATTTGTCGCTAAACAAAAGTTCTTATCATTTAATTCATTATATTTTTGAAATTACATGTTCTTTAGTACGTAATTTTATACTTACGATTCCTATCGAAAATAATAGATGGAGAAGCCGAATCTTCTCCCTATATACGCCTTTTTTATTTTGGCTTTCATTTTAGCAGTGTATTTTATTATATAGTACAAAGCTCACTCGACCCTTCTTATGAAGAACCACTATTACCACAGACGAATTATTATGTGGTAGACATTCCACAAGATCATGACGTGGGAATAGAAAGAGCTCCTGATGTGACAATAGAAGGAGCTCAACTATTACCTTCTCCATTCAAGAGAATCTACCTAGCCAAGGTGAACCTGAAATAACGATGAGAAGCGGTCAAATCAGTAGTAGCAAAGGCATCAGGACGAACGGTTGGTGTAGCAATGACGTGTTACACAATTAGTACTAATTTCTCTGTATGCTTCTTCTTCTTTGAAAAGTAAAAAATTCAAACTCGAAGTTAGGCTTCTGGATTTAAACTTCGTTCAGACTTGATTCAAACATTATATATGCTTTCCTCTTGCCATTAATTTGTGACCACCACATGTTTAGCCATAAAACCTATTTATGTTTATTTTTTTGGAATAGTTTTTTACTTTATTTTAAAATCAATCTTTATCATAAAATGAATTTAACTTGAAGTTGCAATTCTGAATTTGAGAAACTTCCAACTACGACTCTATTTTCATAATTTCATATAAAATTGTCTCTTCTCTCTTTTGCAAAAAATATAATCAAACACAATTTTAATTTTAAAATTGATTCCAACTTTTAAATTTACAAGAAGACTACTGTTGGACAGGTGAAAAACATTTATTGCAGTGCCTGAAGATATTTTATTTTCAATTGTAATCTTGTAATATTTACTAACACAAAATTAAGGAACCGAATTCTTAATACTTGAGAAGATTAAAGACAATCCATATATAGAAAGTTCTGTCTTGACGAAATTCAAGTAAAAGGAGACCCTTGCAAGAAGCCAAAATTGATACGTCAAGGGGGTAAAGTCTTTAATATTCCACCTCGGCTAGGATTTACAGACTTTATAGAATACTTACTTTTAATATTTCGAACTTTGATGAAGGTGATGAGTAGATGAGTATGTTGTTTAGAAATATTTTGATCTTGAAACCATTGCGAAGCATAACGTTGAGTAACGTTTGGTTCACAAAATTTATTATTTAAGCTTTTGCATAGAATTTTACATTGAATTGCAAGCTTCACGGGCAAGCGGGAGATGATATCCATAATTATATCTTCATTCAGTTCCATAACTATTATGTGTTTTTTTGTTGTTGAATTTGGCTTTTGTTTATTTAGGTTTAGCATTCTTTTATATCACTAAAATAGATTACTAACGTTAGTTTTGTTTCTATTTAATTTGGTTAGATTTAAATTTGACTCTAGGGTTAGGACTCTTGACTAGGATTCTGCCACTAATTATCATCACTTTAGGTTTAATAGTTAATCTCAACCAGAGATTAACTAATATACACTAATGTATTGCCCTCCGTAATTCTCTCATGAATGATAAAATTAGTTATTCAGCATGAAGAATTGGTTATAGTGTTAAAATTATTGGAAGTCATATATTTGTTTTTGAGTAAATTTTAGGAATCACATAGTTTTAATATGAAATTACAATCTATCCCTCTTTAGTTTGTAATTACATTAATCCCTTAAAAAGTAACACAAACCGGATACATAATATGTAGCTCGGATACATTAAAGAGTATCTCGAATACATTATAACATAAACCAGATACATAATATATAGCTCGGATACATTAAAAACTAGCTCGGATACATAATATGTAGCTCGGATACATTAAAAACTAGCTCGAATACATTATAAAATAAACCGGTATTAAATAGTTTAGGGAAGTAATAGGTCCTCATGAAAGTTTAGTATCGCAACAGCAAATCCGACCAAAGTTGGGGTATTTTTCAGACCCTTATCCCTATATTATATATACAAAACTTTCATATATTTTTTTACAAAATATTTTAAAATTTGATATATAATATTATACATCAATATATAATATCACATAAAATTTTAAAAGATATTTATATACACATGTACAATTTATACAAAACATAATTTTATCAAACTCTGCCACTTGATTTCTCTCAAACGGCAAGTTGGAATCTTCTGAAAATTTGTGGAAAGATAGATCTAATAATGACCTATCATCCCCAATAATTGAAACATCATGAATCAATATACAATTTGATTGGTAAATATTTTGATAATGATTGACACTTTGTTCTTGAGATTCGGCTATAGTAATCATGTTTGTAGTTTGCGATTTTTCAAAAATGTGAATAGAATTTTGGGACGATTCTTGTTATAGTAGATTGTCTCATCAAGATATATCATTTGATTTTGAGTTTAAATTTTTTTTAGAGGTCGGGAGGAGATTGTGACTCCACTCAACTAAATTATGTAAAATAAATCCACAATTATAAAAAAAATAGTGAATTGAATAATTACTATAGTATAAATAATGAAGAATGAAGTTGAGATTGAAATCCAAATAATTAAGATTAAGAGCATCACAAATAAGCCCTACAAAAATTTGAAGTCACTCTCACATTTCAAAATTCATTGAACATTTTCACTTTCACTTTCACTTTCACTCTCCACAGTTCACAACTCAAAGATCCACGAATTCCATCCTCCAACATTCCTTCGAACTCCAACAGATCCATCCATTCATCTTAAATTGAAATCTGTTGACCAACAAAGTAGAAAAAAATCAAGCAATGTGGGTGTCCAGTAGATGTGGGTTTCTTTTATAGCTTATGCAATCTCGAGTTGACCTCTAATGGAGTTTACAGAAGCTTATAAGCAAACTGGTTCTTATGCTTTCTCACCAAATGCTCGATTTCTAGCTGTCGCTGTCGATTATCGCCTCGTGATTCGTGATGTTCTCTCACTCAAGGTCTTTTGCATTTTTCTATTTTTGTCATTTTCAATGGTTTTTTACATAACTGAATGTTAATTGTCATTTTGTTGGTTTCGGTTGAGTAGAAATTCCGTAAAATTCGTCAGTTCCAACAGCATTTTAATCTAATAACCCTATTGAATCAGTACATGAAGTCCAGAATTTGACCATACCATCATGTTAATCATGCGGCTTTGGAAGAAGCTGTATTGAATTATATTACCACATCATGTAAAAACTAAAGTTATTAGAGATAGGATGTTCTTACTTATTTATTTTTTGTATATGGAATACCTTCGCTCACGGGGAGACTTGATACATTTCATCCTCTTAGTGTCTGCAACAAGCTGATTACAGAACAATGTAGTATACATAAAAGAGGGATGTTGCTGTTAGGTATATCTCTTTAGATTAGACACCCCATTCTGTCTTTTACATTCGACATTGACACAACTAAAAGGAAAGGTCACAGCTTTATCTGTATTCTGTAATACCAATTAGATTTGAATGGTTTTATTGTCTCAAGATATGTGATATCAATGAAAAACTGCTCTTTTATGCGTGAATAAGCAGAAGGGACGTGAAGCTCACAAGATGTTATAATAGTATTAAAGAAGACAACTAAGAAAAGAAAATCTGCCTTTATCAAATTCTTCAGCGCTCACAAATTATTTGTGTGTTATACTCCTTAAGAATCGGACACTATCAACTTGATTGTACCCTAGGTTGGCTTATGATGCCTCAAAAGAAGTCATACCATGGAAGTCATGTCAGCTGAGAGGTCAACAATGTACCATGCCAGCGAATTAGCAATATGTGATAGTTATTCAAAAGAAAGAGCTGTTTTACTCAATGAATATGCAAGGTCGGTAGGTTTGTGATCTCACTGTCATTTTATGTCAATTTTGGGTCTTCAGGTCGTGCAACTGTTTTCATGTCTGGACAAGATTACATACATTGAATGGGCCCCTGATTCCGAATATATACTTTGTGGTCTTTACAAGAAACCTATGATACAAGCATGGTCTTTGACACAACCTGAGTGGACGTGTAAAATAGATGAAGGCCCTGCAGGAGTTGCTTATGCTAGGTGGAGTCCAGACAGTCGTCACATACTCACCACATCTGACTTTCAGCTACGGTTAACTGTTTGGTCACTGGTTAACACTGCATGCATACATGTTCAATGGCCAAAACATGGTTCTAAGGGGGTATCATTTACCAAGGATGGAAAGTTTGCTGCTATTTGCACCAGACGTGATTGCAAGGATTATGTTAATCTGCTATCTTGTCATACATGGGAGATAATGGGTGTTTTTGCTGTCGATACATTAGATTTGGCTGATGTTCAGTGGTCTGCAGATGACAGTGCTATAGTCATCTGGGATTCTCCTCTTGAGTACAAGGTAGTCACCATGGACTGTTTATAGCTTCTCGTATAGATGTACTTTCCTCATTCTGGGAGAACCTCCAAAAAATGTTCTGAAACTGATATTTTCTTCATCACTTAAAATGGTTATGTAAAATCATCTTTAATGTAAGAAATATGGAAAGGCTTTGAATGTTCCGTTTTCTTTAGGTTTTGATCTATTCTCCAGATGGGAGGTGCCTGGCTAAGTATCAAGCATATGAGAGTGGACTAGGAGTAAAAAGTGTTTCATGGTCACCTTGCAGCCAGTTTTTAGCAGTGGGAAGCTATGACCAGATGTTACGGGTTTTGAATCACCTGACGTGGAAAGTATTTGCAGAATTTGTGCACCCATCTGCTGTTAGAGGTCCTTGTTGTGCTGCTATTTTCAAGGTACCCAATCTTTTGTTTCTTTCCGTATTTGCAGGACATTATATAATGATTTTGATCATTTCCTTCTTTAATTTTAGGAAGTGGATGAGGAACTTGATATGTCAGAATTATCACTAGGAGATGATTTTGTCCAGTACAGTAGTGGTGAGCACTAGAGTTCTTTTGGCTACATAGTCTTTATCTTAAAAGGTTAAGTATATATGTTTCTTATTCAACAAGTGCAGATTTTGATTATTTTTGTTGATTTAGTCTCGTGGAAAATTTAAGAAACAAGTAAATGCCACTAATTATAGGACGTAAAATTCACTGAGGAAAAACTCTCGTGAAACAACCAAGTGAAATGACACATCAGATTTGGTTGATTTCAAATGGTGCATATTATGTTGCCTCTGTGGAGTAAAGATGTTGTCTTCTGAAATAATACTGGATAAGTTAGTAGAGAATTATGTAACTTCTTTATGCATTTCCTTGCATGAACAAAAGATGAAAGTAGCGGAAATGAGGATGTTAAGATTGATGTATGAGCATACTAGGAGAAATAGGATTAGGAACGAAGATATTCGGGACAAGGTAGGAGTGACCTCTGTGGTGGACAAAATTAGGGAGGCGAAACTGAGATGGTTCAAGCTTGTGAAGATTATGTCTGGAATAAAGATCATCCTTGTCACACATCCTAGGACTGGTGATATGAGGGAATCTTTGAAGTATATTTACAATTTTTATGTTGAATATGTAGTGAAGAATCCGCTCTACTCCCCAGGGGCTCCTATTAAGTGTGAGCTATTTAATTCTACGCTCAAGCTGTATATCAGAGGCCTTGGATAAATTTACAAGGATCAAATGGATTCAGATACCGAATACTGCATTTGGCTTAGTCATCCCCTTCAATTATGATGTTCTATCATCAATGATGGAAGAATGGCTCAGGTTGAGGTCAATACATTCTCAAAACTTACTGCACCAACTTTGGACAAAGTGTTGCACCAATGTGTTTACCTAGTTACAGTATGCCCTCATTTTGGTAACTTCAGTAAATTGTCTTTCATGTCATTAAATGTGTTTAAACAATAAGAGTTGGATTAGGTCTGTATTGTATTTATTGGATGCTGCTTGTCCTTTGATGTCTTTATGTGGTATTTATTAAGCTTGTGAAGAGAAGATGCACAAATGCCTAGTGAGGAGATGTGAGAGGCTGACTATGCTAGTGTTGGAAAATATTGATTAAAAACACGGAATCTTGTAGCTTGAGCTTGCCTATTAACTAACAAAAAAATTTAACGTAAAGGAAAACCCAGCATCACAAAACAATAAAGAAAGATTTCTTTTTTTCTTCCCCTTTAGCTAAAATAAAATTACTATATATAGATCAACAAATACAGAGTTCAAACCGTGCACATTATGCACGTTCAATGTGTAATAAGCCATAAAGGCTATTGACTCAATTGCCATACATTACTTCAAATCTGTGCAAATAATGCACAATCAATATTTGATAAATTCCATAAAGGCGATTAACCCACCGCCATAATAACCGTTGGCAACTTTGAAAAAATTCTTAATAGGAATTCATTGAGGCAAACTAAATATAGGACTATAATATATAGTAAATTCCTTTGACCAACTTTAATAATAGACAAAAGAGAATTTAAAGATTCTTCCTATTCTTTTAAGATATTAACGATATTTTACCAATAGGTGGGTATGAGGAGAGGTAGGGCTATAGAGTTAGGCCGAAGAAGTATTAGGGAGAGATGATTAGACAACACATGACAATTCTACAACTCACCTAGGACATCACCCTAGACAGGAAGAATGGAGGTCAATGATTAGGATAGAAGATTAGTAAGTAGTTGAGCGTTGCTTAGATTCCTTTATCATTATTTTTATTATTGTGCAAGATGCTTTGTCATGCTTTCTATAGTATTTTTCCATGACTTCTTTATTTCTGTTATTTCCTTTTCTGAAATGCTTTTGTATGTGTTTCATCGAGTCGATGGTATATCGAAAATAACCTCTCTAACTCCAGGGTAGGGGTAAGGTCTGCATACACCTACCCTCCCTAGACCTCACTTTGTGAGATTACATTGGGTATGTTGTTGTTACTCTTCTATTTTATTAGTACTTGTTGTTTCTTTTGTTTCAGATATCGTCGTATGTGTTGTTGCTATCGTTCTTTTTTATTTTTAATTATTTTCTATTTGATTTCTTTTAGTACTATATTTACTTTTCATACTGTTTTTGATATGCTTTGCTTGAGCCAAGGGTCTATTGAAACAACCTCTCTACCCTTATAAGACGGTAAGATTACGTAAACACCACCCTCCCTAGATCCCGTTTGTGGGATTACACTGGGCATTGTTGTTGTATAGGGGAGAGGGAATGGGAAATCTTAGTAGTCCATTGGGGAATGTGGTCTTGATTTGCTCATTAGAGAATTTTTGTTGTGGATTAAACTTAGGTAATTTATTTCTCCGGTTGTTCCAATTTAATGTCATAGTATGAATCAACACGAAATTTAAGAAAAGATTCATGAAACACTTGGTCTAAAACATACCATAGCATTTGTATGACTATAAAACATTTGAAGCTTGTGACCTTAATCATGCTATAATGTTTGTGTTGTTATAAAATATTTTCATTGAGGGTAAGATGGAGAATGGTTATAAGGCTTCTCATTAGGGGTAAAATGGAGAGTGTAAAGTTAATTGTAAATTTAGAAGTGTCACTCATTTTGGAACGGACCAAAAAGAAAAATATGTCACATATTTAAACACGGTGGTAATAAATAGTACCAAGGAGGTACTTTAGAAGTATAAAAGGGAACTTCAGGTTCCTCCACATACTTACTGCATCATAACATCCACAAATTCCAAAGGAAGTCTTGGTTGTCCTTCATAATAGACCTAGACCATGAATAGAAAGATTCTAGACACCTATACTTTACAAAAGAAGGGTGTTGTATCCTTCCCTTGAATACCTACTATTCATTTCCAACCTTATAGTTCACATGATGCATAATGGAGTTATCTTCCATGTTTGCTTCTTTACTCTTCTCAATTCTTCGTCCATGCTCCCACAAACATACATACTAACTGTGAATCTTACTGTCATCCATCACTAACAGATTTTCCACATGCTTTGTTCATGAAAAAAGTCATGCCCTCACATGTGGAGATGTTATGCAAACTTAAAGTAAATAAATAACAGCATTCTTTCTCTAACAACTTAGGTTTTTTACATGAGGTGGTCATACAGTTTATTGATTTCCACATTAGCTTAACTTTGTACAATTGTAATTCTTTTATAAGGATGTGGCAATTATTTTTGTGATTTAAGCAAAACCAATTGTTATGTTAGCACTATCTGTTGCTGTATTGTATAAACCTTTTCATTTTGACGACACCTTCGACATATGTTGTCTTTCTTTTACTTATTCAAGTTGAATTTTCATATCATGTCTCCAATTACATTTAGCTCAGTTTGGTTTCCAAAAGAATTAATTTGATGCTAGGTCTCAAGTCCATGTTTGGTTTCTTATTTTAAGGAACTCCCAAACAGACCCATCTTCTTTTTTTCTATATATAGGCTCCCATATTTTCAAACTATTCTTTTGGCTTCTTGGCAGGTTGGACCTTGCAGCATCACATGCCCTTCCCTCTTTTCTCTTTCTCTTTTTGTCTTCTTTCCCCTTTGTTTAGGTTTAAATAGCCTGCTAGGTGTTTTTCATTTTTTATTTTTTAGATTTTTAGAGATGAGATTTTACCCCCTTCAAAGGATCTCCCACCTTTTTACTCCCTTGGTGACTCACTCACAACCTTAACGTTGGAGGTGGAGAGTAGCTTACAAACCGAACAACCTTTCTTGTCTAGAGATAAGGTTTAATAGAAAATAAAGATGATTTAGTTAATTCTTCTTGTAAGTTGTAAGTTGTAACTATAACTATATGTATGAAAAGTCTATCAATGTTTTAAGACTTCACTGATTATAACTGTTTCATGAGTTTATTTACCCAAATCCAAATACAATAATTTTCCAAAAGTGGTTCTTCTAAAATCAAATCCAAACACGCATTATTGTTTCAAGAAACCAAAGCTAGAAGTAATTCTGCCACAATAATAAATGTAAATCTACTGCTGCAGACAAATTGTCCAAGCATGGTAGGTAGTGCTTTTCTAAGCAGCTCACTGGCAGAAATGGAAAGTTGATTGTGGATGTACTCAAAATTTCTTTTGTATTCTAGTCGTTTCCTTTTGTTAAGAACTTTTGAGATCTTCAAACCAATTTATTCATTTTCCAGATAATGCTTCCGAGGCACATATTCAAGTCAGATACAATGTTTTGGAGGTACCTATCAATCTCCCTTCACAGAAACCTCCTGCAGATAAGCCAAATCCCAAGCAAGGAATCAGTAAGTCTTTGGTTCAAATTTTTTATTAGATGAGAAATTTGATCACTATTTTTGGTCTTCCTTAGTTGTTCTGATTACTTATGAATGTCACCCAAATATGGCAAATGTTTGATAAAGTTGAACGCTTGGATATTTGTATAGGAGATATTGAGCATTTATTATCTTTTGAATGGCCACCTAGTTCTTCTTTTACTTCTTGAAAATTTCAAACCTTTATAGTAACATTTATTGACTTGAGCGATAAGTCTGATAGTGCTCTAATTTCTGAATGATAACTCTTAGCTTTCTATTTGGTGAGAGTCTGTTCGATCTCAAATGAG
>JAJOOR010020609.1:0-16829 GCA_036250505.1 Solanum acaule | reverse complement strand
ACATCAACAGAGATGTGCCTGCTTCAGCACAAACTATCTCTTATATAATAAGAGAATTTAATATAAAAATATAAAAACACAAATTTCACACAGTAAAAAAAATGTTTGCATTTATTAAATATAATGATCATAATTTAGTATGAAACGTTGGTGGCTCAAATTGATTGCTACAACTTACATCAACCAATATTGAAAACCTTTCATTAATTGCTATAGAAAGTTAGAGAAGCTGAAAAGTTGAATTGAATATTAATGAAAATTAATTCAGTTATTCAATTTTGTATTTCAAACAATAATTAATCATTTATCACTCAACAAAGAAGTCATTTAAATTGGATGAGTGTTCATCAATTTTAGCTTGTACTTTTTTTTTATTTTAATTTTTGTTAATGATTACACTATGGTTAAAATAAAACTCATATCATATATATTACTTGCTAGTCTAGAAACTAGTTAAACTAGAATGGGGAGAGAGGTGAGCGAGAGGGAGGGCGGCGAATGAGTTAGTCATGTGTCACAAATACATATGAATCACACTTAATATAGACTAGCTACATGTATTTGCATGTGTTTGGTGTGATTGCATGTATTTGAGATACCAGATACATGCGAAAGATATGAAAGGGAGGCAAGCAAAATTTGTTATACATGTAGATACATGCGAACCTACTTGGATATATTGTATCTAGAATAAATTGCACATACTTTAATTCCATAAATCTCGAGATACATGTATCTGAGCGCACTAAATTTTTGTAAGATTCATAATATTATAAACTAAAATATATTTAGATAACTTATAATTATCTCATAAACTAATATAATTTTTATAAGTTTCTCTAAATATCTCTCTATCTCTAAGGTTCACTCTTTGTGAATTGAACTCATAAATTGAGTTCTTAGATTGATGTTACAATTTGTTAGTGAATATAAGCTATTGTAATTGCATTGACTTTAGAGCTTAGAAACTTATCCCCATCTAAACTCTATTACTTCTTTTGTTCTTATTTATTTGTCAAATTTTAACTTGATACATCTATTAAAAAATAATAATTAATATAGTGAGTTTACCATTCTATATTAATTGATAGAGTTTCAAATATATTTACTAACTATATTTTTTAATGATATTAACTCAATATTAATAAATTAAGGATATACTAATAAAAGGGAAGTGCTAAATGGCCAGAAAATTAAAAAAATTATAATTTTTATTTTATTTTAAAACAAACTGATTTTTTTCCATTTTTTAGTTAAAAAGTATTAAAGTTAAAAGGGTAAAAATGTTTTAAAATGTAAAATAACATAGATAAAATATCATTCTGGTAAAATTCTGCCCATATTTTCTGGCCAAAAGATTTTTTCCACAGTAAAAAATTATTCTTTTTTGATTTGTCAAAAATAAAATATATAGCAAATAAATAAGAACAAGAAAGTAATAAACATGTGCATTTGTGATAGCAACCATTACAGCTGTGGTACACAGAAAATGATGGTCACATTAATATTTTTAATGGACTTTAAAATCTTAAAATCTCTCCGTTAAAGATATCGATGTTACGGTAGAAATGAGACCATGACTAAAAGGTGGAGAAGAAAATGATAGGATATTACGATTCAAATAATTTAATTTATATGATGAAATTTTAATATTTAACTTAATATTAATTTATTTAAATTTGTTATCGTAAAATTATTTTTCTGCATGAAGTGTCACGTGGCAAAAAAAATTTAAATAAAAGAGAGTGGAGGCACATCATTAGAAGCTAGTTGAGGTGTGTTTCGGTAACTATTGAGTGATAGTTCAACTAGAAAACTCACATTCTCAATAGTTTAGATATGGAACTCAAGAAATTGGGATAATTTAGGTGTGCTTTTTACGACAAAAAATAAAAATTCAGTTGCTTACATTATAACAAAAACAACTTTTAGCGGTGATAATATGAACATTAACAAAGAGTACTAAGATCTTTACCTGCATTAATTAATTATCATAAGATTCAATGTCGCTAAAGATTTTAGGGACATTTACAAAGAATATCAATTGCCTCTAAAAATATATTTAGCAATAATTAAATTATTATCAAAATTTAATTGCCACTAAGAATCACTTTTAATGCAGTGTTAATTGTCTTTGCATTCCATGAGTGTAGCAATAGTTATTTCCCTAAAAAGATCTAAATTAAAAGGAATTTAAATTTGTGTTTATGGAAGACAAAGAAACCTAAACCTTGATTCTTTGAGTAAAAGTAAATTTGAACAAGGAGAAAGAGACTTGATTTCTGTGAAAGAAAGAAATGTCTATTAGTATTCCAATACATTTTTTTTTATCTCATTCATAGCCAAATTCAAGTAGCAACAAATTTACAATACATATAGTTAACTTTAAATATTAATTTTCTGGAGGAATCTAAACATATTTTTGCTGATGTATGTCGTGTAAAGTAATTTTTCTTTACCCTTGTTTTCCTCGAGCAACAGTTGGAGTCACAATATTCTTGATAAAGACAAATATGATTTTTTAAGTACTATAAGTATTCCATGATTAGACACATTATCACTTAACATTGTTTTAAATTTTTAAATGTCTTTTACTTTGATTTTGCCCTCATTTTATTTTTCATTCACACCGAAAAACTGTTTTAAAAATACCGAATCAAAGTTGAAAAATGGAACCAAACTAGTTTAACTCAATATTTGGTCCACACTTTTTCTAAATAAAAAATCGAAGAATCGAATCGGGGACCAAACGTCCACCCTTACAAATTACTCTCATTTGAAAAATAAAATTTTGTCTCTGTTTCTAAAAAAGGGACGAGTTAAAATATTTGATTATTCTGGCTACTTAATTTGTCGGTAGCACGCTTGTCATTTGATCTTGTGCTACAATCATCAAGATGTTTGTCTGGTTTTATCCTTCGTTGTAAATATTGGTTTATAATTTATAAGGACTGATAATTTTAATCTTTAATTTATGAGATAAGGAACTCCATACACTAAATATCTACTATATAAGTAAAGGACACACATGTTAATTACCCAATGATCTATTCAAATGATACTTTATTAAATTAAGTAAACAAAATAACAATCTTTACATATATAGGATGAAAAGACAATACTATAACTTAAACCATATGGTTAATAGTATATCCTAACAAAAATAATTTCACACACTATAACTTAGAGAGATGAATACGAAAAACATTGTAGCTTAGAGATACATATCCTTAGCTAATCTTGGTTTTGCCTGAGCAAGAAATGGTAAGGCAAAAAAATGATTAATCTTAGAAGACTCATTTAAATCATTGCATGGTAAATTTGATGGTAAATTCTAGGTAAATCCTTGAAGAAGTCTAGCAAGTAACATTGTAGTAATTGTTGAACCAAGTTTCACAGCTGGACAACTTCGTCTTCCAGTACTAAATGATAACAAACGTAAGTTTGAATCAGTGAGAACTACTTCACCAGCATCTTCCATTTTGAGGTGGCGCTCCGGCTTGAACTTTAATAGATCCTCCCAAACTCTAGAATTTCGAGCAAGTCCAATACAACTTAATAGCACTATACTCCCTTTAGGGATGAAGTACTTTTCACCGACGATGGTATCAGAGACAGACACATGAGGAACATTAAAAGTCATAGCGGGGTGCAGTCGAAAGGTCTCTTTCATTGTAATGACCATGACCAGAAAGGTCATTTTTGGAAATTTTGAATATTCATTTAACTAGAGTGAATTAATTGACGGTTAATTATTAAATAGCTAATTTTAGTTAATGCTTAATGGGGTGACCAAGAATTTCTTAAGTGTTGGTATGAGGTATATGATGGTTTGAATAATAGTTGAAAAGTTGGTATGAGAAAGATTGCGTGGAGTTGACATTGGCCATGATTCAATAGCTTCATCTTGATGAGAAAGTACCATCAGGTTTGAAATTTGTGCTATCACCCTTAGATGAGACTCTTATTTATCATGTGATGCTTAAATAGAAAGAGAGAGAGAGAGTCATAGTTTGAAATTTTTGGAGGCTATAATGTATTTGCTAAGAAGACTTTGATACTAGTGATGGTTTGAGAGTAAGGTAAATGAATGGTGTGGTTATGATATTTGTTGATATTAAGAGTGTTGACTTCAATGGAGTACTGTGAGAAGTATGTGAGGTTTGATAAATCGAGTATGTGTAAGATTGTAATGAGATCAGGCTAGTTGATTGTGGCTGGCTAAAAATTGAGATATGGAGTCATCTATATATAATTGTTTGATATGTCCACTATGGAAAGAGTATCTTATCTTATCCGACCTTGGTTTTGTACATTTTTAGGTGACCACCTACTTCGTTTCAGACATGGTTTGGAGTGTAATTTGCTACATATGCTCGTGTGTGTTTCTACATCTATGGGTGAATTCCTAGTGGTGGATCCGATGTACCGATCCTCTTATGTCCTCTTGGTAAGGTGAGATCCTTGGGCAGACTTAGTCATTTCAGTTATGATAGATTTAGTGTTGTTTGAGATAGTTGAAGTATACTAGTGATTCTACATGCACAACCTTGCTTATGAGAACTTATATAAGAGCTATGAAGAGTTACAATTGTCTAAAAGTGTTGTTAGAGGTTCTACATTTTGACGTGTATCGCTTGTCGGGTGTTTACTTGATCTTGTTCTTCTTTGGGTTAGATAAGGTTGATTCTCCCTTGATTAGTACTTGATATCTAGAGATCAAATTTTTATAACTTAAGTTCATTGAAAGATTGTGTTGTGAGAAGGGAATCTTGATAAAATTGTGATGGTTAGTGCATTATCGGTGTCTGGTGGTTGGTTCAAGTTCACTTCTGGTTGTAGCCGGTATAGGGAACATGTCCGAAAGTCCTCTGAAAAAAGAGGACGACGGGGGAGAGGCTGATGCGGCGGAGTCATTTCCCATAAAAGAACGGGAGCTGTTGAGAGGTTCCATATTGCCGAGACGAAGGACAGCACTTCTGTACGTGATCGTAGTATGTCACGTCGTCTCGTCCCCGCTGCATCGAAGAGTACCTATGCACTATGTTCCGGTTCACTGATAAGGAAGATAGCGTTGGGGTGGGGGTCTACGATGTGATACTAAAGTGAATGTTATCTTGGCTATGTGAGAAAAGATTCGTCATGATGGTTGTGTTAAGGTCCAGTGGGTTTCTGTTTAGATTGAGTTCATAGGTTAGCCTGTGGCTTGATAATCACTCTTGATTTATAAACCTTCCAAAGTTTGATTCGAAAGTTTAGTTCTTAGTAGTTAATCTTGATGGAATGGTCTTAAGGAGGAACTCACTTGGAAAGATGAACACCGTCTGGTAGGTCATAACTTAGACTTTTGGTAACGTCGGTTATTCTTCCTTCTTCTTCCTTATGTTCGAGGACGAACATGAGTTTTAGTGGTGGATAATGTAATGACCCGGAAGGTCATTTTTGGAAATTTTGAATATTCATTTAACTAGAGTGAATTAATTGACGATTAATTATTAAATAACTAATTTTAGTTAATGCTTAATGGGTCAGGTTTTTAATTTATTTATACCACTTGACATATAGGGGAATAAATTATTAAGGTTGAGAATTTTTGGATCATAACTTAAGAAAAGAAGAAGAGAACGGAAATTACTTGTGGGAAGAGCCGACGTAGAAATCGAAAGATTACTTTCAGGTAATACGAATTTGCTAGTGTTTTTCCTTTTAAATTATTATTAAAATATGCTGGTAATTAAGGAGTTTTGATCTTCAATCCCTGCCAATATTGTTTTATTCAAACTGATGGGCAAGTATCATTTATGGGTCACTTGTTGGCAAATTTTAGTGGATAAATTATAGAATAATTATGACCAATGATTGGGGATGATAATCCAATCATTGAAGGATGGTATATTATAGTGTAAATGCACAAACAACGTTCTGCTATTAGTTCAAGCCTAAGTATCGTTCCGTAAGTTTAAGTATCATTCCGTAAGTGGTTTTGATTCCATATTTTTTTTTATAATTACCATATAATTCAAGTTTTTCTATATTGAAATAGATAATTAAATATTAGGGGTATAATCTTATATAAATACCATTAGTTTTATGATATTGGAAAAAAAATTGGACTTAGCCCTAGGCTTGAAGCTTAGGAACTTGATTATAGAGTTGGGTGTTGTTAGTTTCGAAATCTTATTGTGGTCATGTACTTGAATAGATTGCATTGATTTGGAAGTTCAACGGAAGGGGAAGACTCAAGTTCTGGTGTGAATTCTTGATTGATTGAGGCAAGTGGATTTCTAAACCCTTGTTAAGTGTATTAAATTCGTGTATTTCCTTGTGGTATGTGTTTGGGAGTAATGGGACTTGGTGAAGGGTTGACTTGTCCACATTGACTAATTCTAATGATGAAAAAGGGTAATAAAAGGCAATGTGATTAATTGTTTGTGTGTGATGTGTAGAGAATGGTTTGAAAGACTTCGTTGAAAGACATTTTTCTAATACAAAAAAACTTTAAAAAATGGAATAGACCATGGGTAAGGGCGAAGGATGGGGTCTCGCACCAATGGTGTGACGGGCATTAGTATGAGTACCGGTGTTATAAATGGAAAGTTTATTACTATAGAATGCAGGTTGTAATCCTAGAATGCCAAAGCATATGGGCATTAGCTGATATATTATTGACTGGATTTATTATGTGTGATTGTGTTCTTTATTGAACCCGTATACTTGTGATAGCTGAGGTGATTACATATCATATTGATATTTGATTGAGATGCATCATCCATTTTATTGAAATCATATTGTGCACATACATTGACATGAGATTGAGTAATAAGTTATTAGGCACGTGGAGATCGTCCATGCAGAATTTGTTTGATTTATGATAGTGCGTTGAGATCGTCCGCACAGACACCTGGAGATCGTCCATGTCGGTATACGGACCTCGCGAGTACCCCATGGGTCATGAACTCTCGATGTATTTCCGAGGAGTATCATGTATATACGGTTGAGAGAGTACTTGGTATTTTGAGACATGTCATTTTATGGAGTCATATTGCATTGCATCCCATGACATCCTTCATTCTTGATGATTATGTGTTTTATTGGTGGTTGGAAAGTACTTGATATTTGATTACCTCTATTTGATGAACTTGATCTTGTGTGTTGTTGACATTGTGAGTGCCTTTTTGTGGAAGTTGTGATTGATGAATATTGAGTTTGTTGTTGAGTGTATATGTAATTTGTTAAAGTGATTGTTGTTGAGCTGGGTGCTATGTAAATTGTGAACTGTTAGGCTGGGCTGATTTTATGCAGGTTGTCGTTGTGGAGGTTCGGTTGGTGTGTAAGAAGTACCCATATTTTATCCCTTTAGCTTGTGTTTAGAAGTTTACTTGCTGAGTACCGTGTGGTTTGATACTCACCCCTTGCTTCTATATTTTTGTAGGTTACTAGCCCAGATCTTTGTGATATTTTCTCTTCTCCTTGTCTGAGGCTTCTTATGGAAGTTTGTGAGGTAGTTGTTTGTCATTTAAGCGAACCTTCTTACTCCTATTATGATCTTGTTCTACTCTAGAAACAATGTCATATGAGGCTTGTATTATTCTTTTGATTCACTTGTAATACTTTAGAGGCTTGTACACGTGACAACCGGGTTTTGGGGATTTAGTTAAGTCGACTTGTTATCCGTTTTAGTAATTGTTATTGGACTTTGTTTTATTTCCGCATTTTTATCTAAACAATTGGGTTTTAGGCAGACTTGTCGGCAGGATAAAACAAGTGCCATCACATTCATTTTTGAATCGTGACATTTTCGCAAGCCTTGACAAGTCTGATTGTTGAACCCATCTATTGATCCCAACAACAATGTTGAGTTCTTCTATAGCCTTTTTGCATTAACTTTGGTTGATTCAACATTTCTGCAAATGCCCATTCAACTGTATTTGAAGGATTATCCATTGTTGCCAGCATGAGTTCCTGTACATTATTTGTTTGTAACCACTCATGTCAACGCTTTTTGACGAGATGAGCAATAATTTATGTTTAAATTTTAGTTTTTATGATGAGTTAATACATAAGGTAGGTAGAAGGGAATGAGAATGTACTACTTATTTTGGTCAAATTTTGGAAATCAAAAGTGCATATTTTAGAGAGATGATGTGTTTGGTCAAACATTTAAGAAGAATAAGTGTTTTTGAGTAGCAGCAAAAGTTAAGTATAAAGTATTGGATTAACAAATATTAACAAAAATATTTTTTAAATTAATTAGCCAAACACAAATTGACAATATTTTTTAAATTGATTAGCCAAACATAAATTGCTATGATCCTCCAAAAGTATATTTTTTATGAAGCTATAAACTCTTTCCAAAATAAGCATATTTTGAAGCTTGATCAGATAGTCTATCAATCATAAAATTAGACAAAGGTGATAAAACAATATATACAACTTTGTTTTACCACATGATTTATAAGTAATTGAATGTATACTTACTAGCACTTGTGCCTTAATCTCTTTAACATTCATCAATGGATTTCCATTTGTATCTTTGAGCATGATAAGAACATCAAGGATGTCCTCTTCCAAAGATTTGTTGCCATCTTTCCATATTTGAATCCTATGATCAACTTCAATATCTATATGTTTTGTTGCTTTAGCATAGGCTTTCTTGATAATTGCCTTGTGACCATCCAAATCAAAAACACTTAAACCATGGTAAGTAATCTGATATACTAAAACAATAAACATATTCAAGAAGTGTAAAAACTGCATCAATTTGCTCCTTATCTTGTTCTATAATTCCAAATAATGATCTCTTGCTGAAAATCATATTCCTAATTACATTCCCACAATGATATCTTGTCACTTTCCTCAAATTAATAACAAGTTGGTTGTTGCATTGATTGTAAATAAATCTATGAAGGTGGTCAGCTTCTTCGTCCCTTTTACAACGAAGCCATTGAAAAGATGTTGGTGACAACACATGAGAAGTAGAAATAATAATAAAATAATGAAAAAGTGAAATAGAGAGTGTAAATAGTAGTTCTCCAAATTTGGAGAACTACTATTCAACTCTCTAAATTTGAAGAATAGAGGGTGATTTGGAGGTGGGTTGGAGTGTCATTCTCTATTTTACTCTCCAAATATAGAGGTGTGTTGGAGATGGTCTAAGAGGGCTCAAATGAACGCAGTTAGTCGACTAATTAAAATTGAATCTGCCATAGATTAAGATTATCACAACTTTTAGTGTGTATTTGTCCATTAGTCTTTCCGAATATGATTGATAGACTCCATCTCTTCTTCTACTGGTTGACACATTCCAAAAAGGACCTCACAATTAGAGTGACATCAACAACAACACGTAGAAAATTAGATACATCAAAGGTAGAATACTTAAAGACCAACATAAACTTGACGCGTTTTATTCGAGTATGTTTTAAAGATTGAGCATGAGTATATATTTATTGGGAATAGTATTGAGCACCGATATGGGGATGAGTTCAGACAACTCACATTCCTCATAAACCATGCAACCAAAAGGGTCATACTTTTTAGACGATTTCTTATCGCTTTTAAGCATAGCTTAGTGGATCCACTTAGTTGAGGTGTTCTATACCCCGACAAGGTATAGGACAATTCTAGCAGCGTGGACGAGACGCTGTATCATCACATAGCTCGTAATGATGGTTGTCAGTTAGAGAATCCCCCCAAATAAGAGTAAAGAACAGCTTATTGTATTTAGTCAATATCTTCTATTTTATAACGCTTTAAATATTGCATCTTTTATTATTGTTTTTGCATTGGAGTTGAGTTGAGGTGAGTATTTCTTCCAATCTTATTTGTTCAGTTATCTATGCTTCCAGTTCTCTTTACATGCATGTACATTCAATGTACTGGATGTCATTCGACCTGCATCTTATTTATGATGCAGATACAGGTGTTCAGGGTCATCAACAGGCGTTTCGTTGATACCATTTGCACTCCAGCTAGTTTTGGTGAGCCTCCTTGCTTTCTGGAGGGCTTCACATCTATTTTCTGCTTTGGTTAAGTTGTTGAGGGTTCTGTCCCGACATGTATTCTAGTATTAGAGGCTTCATAGTTAAATATTGAGAAGTCTCTCATTATTTCCCCTTTTTGTTGAGATGTTCTGAGTTTTTGAGATAGTTGATTGTAACTTACTAACTATTTCCAGATGTTCATTTGAGTTAAGTTTTATTTTAGACTATAAAGTTTAATCATGCATTCGAAGCTCCCATGTTGCTTGAGTAAATCTTCCGCTAAGTAGTCAGTCAAGCCAAGAGTTCGCTTGGGAACCAACGATGATTCTCGAGTGATGGCCACGTCCAGGGTGTAGGCTCGGGACGTGACACTTTAACTGTGAGGTTCTAATGATTCACGGTTAGGTTTTCCATGATATACTCATTCATGCATCTTGCTAGTTTTTTTTTCCGAATACATTCGCATATACGTGTGTGCATTCATGTTCTCTTATCACATTCTACTGTTGTTTGTTATAGATATTAGTGTGTGCAAGTGCACATCATCTTGTGTGTCTGTTTGTACTTATATATATAATGAGTTGTAGCTCTGAAATAGTTAAAATTTTTGGATGCAGGAAAAGCTCAATCCAGCGTATTGGTTCACACAAAGAGAACTATGAGAAGAAAACAAAACCAATTATTAATACAACTCATGTTGCATAAAGTTGTATGTTAAGTATACATGGCCTTAGCTAATCTTGATTTTGCCTGAGCAACAAGTGGTAAGGTACAAAAAGGATCAGTCTTAGATGATTCAATTAAGTCATTATTGCATGGTGCATTTGGTGGTAAATTCCAAGTAAACCCTTGAAGAAGTCTAGCAAGTAACATTGTAGTAATTGTTGAGCCAAGTTTCACACCTGGACAACCTATTCTTCCAATACTAATGACAACAAACGTATCTTTGAATCAGTGAGAACTACTTCACCACCATCTTCCTTTTTGAGGTAACGCTCTGATTCGAACTTCCCTTCCAAACTCATAATATAATTAGTTTGTTTAGAAATATAGGTAATCTATTTATATAGGTCTGAATATATATAGTAATAAACATGTGCATTTGTGATGTGCCAGCAGCCATTACACCTGTGGTCCACAGAAAATGATGGTCACATTAATATTTTAATTGACTTTAAAATCTTAAAATCTCTCCGTTAAAGATATCGATGTAACGATAAAAATGAGACCATGACTAAAAGGGGAGAAGAAGATGGTGGATATTACGAATTCAAATAATTTAATTTATATGGTGATAAGAAAACATAAGAAATTACTAAATCATGGAATTCATTGTCAATTGTTGATTATGTATAATTCATATATAATTTTTAAAGTTATTAACTTAAAGAATTTTTTTTAAAAAAAAGACGAGGATAATGCAAGAAAGTACTTGAATTAAAATCAAAATAAAAGAAAAGTAGAAGGTGGAGAAACCGTATTTTCCTTGTAAAGTTGATCCAAAATATTATTTAAGTAGTAGTTAAATTTTTTATTTTTTTCATTTTATTTTATTTTTACAGTAAATTAATGTTTTATCATACATGGAAACTCATGTATGTGTTTATGATGAATTAGTAGCCTCCCAATCTTCCAAAATGATGAAAATCTATTGTGATAGTTTTAAAGTTCTAAATGTTACTTAAATAGAATTATAAAATTTATTTTTATGTAAGGTAAAATTCTAATTAATTTAGAAGTGTTAAATATTATGATTTCTTATCTCATGTGATAAATATAAAATTCACATGCGGAATTCTTACATGAAAACTTATAACCAATTATAAGGGGGCATTATCAATGTCAAGATCGAGATATAGATTCTATCAATTAATTATTACTTTATTAATGTGATTTGTTATCATCCAATCTATCAGAAATGTGTAACCTACGAAAGAGGTTTACCTTTTGACAAATCAATATAATAAATCAAGTTACATTGATCATAACAATTATACAAGATTTAGAGTAAAAATACATTAGATGAACTAGAGAAGTTGTTTTGTAAAATATTTCGAATATAAACTAGCATCTCTACTTGGTCCATTCAATAAACACGAATAATATAATAGCACAAGAAGTTGGAATAGGATCACTCTCATAACCAAGATCAAATTATATTTAATCTTGTGCTACGATCATCAAGATGTTTGCCTTGTTTCATCTTTCATTGTAAACATTGGTTTATAACCCATAAGGACCGATAATTTTAATCTTCAGTTTATGAGATAAGGAACTCCATACACTAAATATCTACTATACAAGTAAAGGACACACATGTTAACCCAATGATCTATTCAAATGATACTTTATTAAATTAATTAAGTAAACAAAATAACAATCTTTACATTTATAGGATGAAAAAATAGTACTATAACTTAAGCCACATGGATTATAATATATCCTAACACAAATAATTTCACACACTAAGACTTAGACAGATGAATAAAAAAAAAACATTGTAGCTTAAAGATACATGACCTTAGCTAATCTTGGTTTTGCCTGAGCAAGAAGTGGTAAGGTAGAAAAATGATTAATCTTAGATGACTCAATTAAATCATTGCATGGTGAATTTGGTGGTAAATTCCAAGTAAATCCTTGAAGAAGCCTAGCAAGTAACATTGTAGTAATTGTTGAACCAGGTTTCACAGCTGGACAACCTCGTCTTCCAATACTAAATGATAACAAACGTAAATTTGAATCAGTGAGAACTACTTCACCACCGTCTTCCATTCCGAGGTGGCGCTCCGGCTTGAACTTTAGTGGATCCTCCCAAACTCTAGAATTCCGGCCAAGTCCAAGACGACTTAATAGCACTATACTCCCTTTAGGGATGAAGTATTTTTCACCGACGATGGTATCAGAGACAGACACGTGAGGAACATTAAAAGGCATAAAGGGATGGAGTCGAAAGGCCTCTTTTATGCAAGCCTTGACATAATTAAGCCTTGGCAAGTCTGATTCTTGAACCCATCTATTGATCCCAACAACAATGTTGAGTTCTTCTATAGCCTTTTGCATTAAAATTGGTTGATTCAACATTTCTGCAAGTACCCATTCAACTGCATTTGAGGGATTATCCACCGTTGCCATAAAGAATTCCTGAACATTATTTGTTTGTAACCAATCATGTCAACACTTTTAGACTAGATGAGCAATAATTTATGTTTAAATTTTATTTTATATGATGAGTTAATACATAAGGTAGGTAGAAGGAAATGAGAATGTACTAGTTAGTTTGGCCAAATTTTGGAAATCAAAAGTGTATATTTTAGATAGTTGATGTGTTTGGTCAAATATTTAAGAATAATAAGTGTTTTTCAGTAGCAACAGAAGTAAGATGTTTTTCCCCAAAACACTTTTAGAGCCTTGGTATTGTACTAACTAATATTGACAAAAATGTTTTTTAAAACATAAATTGCTATCCTCCAAAAGTACATTTTTTATGAAGTACTTTGACTATAAATTCTTTTCAAACTAAGCAAATTTTGAAAGGTTGATCAGATAGTCTATCAATCATAAAATTAGCCAAAGGTGATAAAACAACACAACTTTGTTCACATGATTTATAAGTAATTGAATGTATACTTACTAGCACTTGTGCCTTAATCTCTTTAACATTCATCAATGGATTTCTATTTGTATCTTTGAGCATGATAAGAACATCAAGAATATCCTCTTCCAAAGATTTGTTGCCATCTTTCCATGTTTGTATCCTATGATCAACTTCAATATCAATATGTTTTGTTGCTGTAGCATAGGCTTTCTTGAGAATTGCCTTGTGACCATCCAAATCAAAAACACTTAACCATGGTAAGTAATCTGATATACTAAAAGAATAAACATATTCAATAAGTGTAAAAACTGCATCAATTTGCTCCTCATCTTGTTCTATAACTCCAAATAATGATCTCTTGCTGAAAATCATATTCGTAATTATATTCCCACAATGATATCTTGTTACTTTCCTTAAGTTAATAACAAGTTGGTTGTTGCATTGATTGTAAATGAATCGATGAAGGTGGTCAGCTTCTTCGTCCCTTTTACAACAAAGCCATTGAAAAGATGTTGGTGACAACACATGAGAAGTTACAGAAATAACATGAAAATTACCAAGACGAATGCAAGCAATTTCAGTATCCATTTCCTCCATAATTTTATGTATCCGATGCATTAATGCATGCTTATTTTTTAGGATGATTTGAGGAAAACATCCAATTATAGGCCATGATTTTGGACCTGGAGGTAATGGTTTATTGTTTCTTACACTACTATTCCATTTCTTATTAAGAATAATAGAAATGAATATTGTCAGTAGAATAGAAATAATGAAGAATGTAGTGTTATTGGAGATAACCATAAGAAGGTGGTTTGATAATAATTTTGAGATAACTTGTGTCAAATAAAACAACCTCTTTGAGACCGTACTACTTTTTTGTTTTCCTAAAAGTACTGTCATATTCAATCTACTCAATTGCTCTATTTTTCTATTCCTTTGGTTTAATTCATAATATATTTTTTAGAAATAATTATATATATATATACAATAAATAATTTTATTTGCATCAAATCTACTTAAGTTTTTATTTATATAAAAAAATGACCTAAAATCAGCCATAGAAGCAACACAACTTTTTTTTTTTTTAAAACGGTCATACGTATATTATGAATAGATATGTTTATATATATAATATATATTTTATTTGCAAATCGTTCTTTTTTCAATTTCAATCGATTCAAAACTTATTAACTATCTATCATTCTACATGAGAAATAATTAAGAATAATATTACTAATAAGGATAGTTTAGTCAAATAATACATTTAATTAATATTTCTAAAGGGCGTGAGAAAAATAGGAAAGAAGCAAATATAGAAGAGAATATCATTTTCACCACACACTAAACTTAAAAATACAAATAAGACTTTTGAATATTTCATATGAAATCAAAAACATGATTTATATTATATTAATTATAATGTCATATAATATAAATAATATTAAAATGATCAAAAAGAGAAATAGAGAGGATGAATCGTATTTTTTCAAATTTAGAGAACTACTATTCACTTTTTTTTATAAATAGAGAATAGATGACTTTTTAGAGTGTGGTTGTATACGTTGTTTTCTATTTACTCTCTAAATAGAGATGAGTTGGATGAGTCTCACCATGGAACATTTATTATGCTTAAAAAAATCATATTTGTCTTTGTTAAGAACATCGTGCATCCCACATTGCTTGAGAAAAATAAGGACAAAGATGATTTCTTTACATGTGTCACGCCCCGAGCCTACACCCTGAGCGGGACTGACACTCGAAGACCATTGTTGGTCTCAAGCGAACCATTGGTCTGGCTTACTTGACTCAGCGGAAGACAATATTCATATCTATAATGATCAATGAACTTAACTAAATAATAAATTACTGAGAATGTTTAGAGGTTAAACATTCAACTTGGCCAAAAGTGGCAACTCAAGTCTTAACAATAAGAAATGATACTGAAAAGACTAAACGACTAACATCTGACTGTCTATGAAGCCTCTAAAAACAACTAAGATGGATGTTGGGACAAGCCCCACAACATCTTAATGGACTAAACTAGAAAACAATGAAATGGATCCTCCGAAATGCAAGAAGGCTCACCAACAGACTCTGAACTGCTCACTAGATCAACGATGCACCGGAATGCCGATCCTAGTTACATGTGTCTGCATCATAATACGATGCAGGCCAACTGGCATCAGTACATTGGATGTACGAGTATGCTAGTTAGAATGCTAAAACAACATAGGCTTGAAAGAGATTCTAAAAGAAACACTTACCTTGGCTCTTCTCAACTCATGAATACTAAACTAAACTCATTTTAGTATAAAGCAATTTAAAGACATGTGCAATATAAAGAAAAGCTGTTTAAACATGGATTTCAACTCTGTGTATTGATAAATACAATAATAACTCTGTATGTATGCAAAGATACAATATGAACTCTGAGATGCATGTAGAAATACAAAATAAACTGATGTATGTAAAATACAATAACTTTTGTAGGAGTTTCTCTAACCGACAACCATCACATAAGAGTTATAGTGATGATACAACGATCTTCCTCACGCTGCCAGCGCATCTTATACCCGACCAAAGGTATATGACCTGAACTACTAAGTGGATCCACTAGTCTATATGAAAATGATTCATCTAAAAAGTATGACCCTTTTCTACCCATGGTGGCTACATGGTTTTATGGAGACGTGAGTTATCTGAACTCATGCTCGCCCCCAATTCGGTGCTCAAGACTACTCTCAAAATATACTATCTCTTATGTTTTAAAAACACACTTCTTCTGTGATTTGAGATTAGTGCTCAAAAACTTAGCTCAAAGGCTATCTTGGAAATCAAAGTTTCCTCTCTTGCTTTATTTAGAAAGCGATTACTCTTCTCTGAAAACTAGCACAAAGACTCTTTGGAAATCGAGGTTTTCCTTTCTTGTTTAAATGTGAAAACATTTTAAACCCTTTGGGAATACATAGTCCCCATATACTTTTGAAGAAATGAACTTCAATCTTTACTTAACTTGAACTTTAAATCTTAAAAACAAAGTTAAAAGCATTTGCTGAAGACTTCTTGAAAAGACTCTAAGAACTTCCTAGACTTGGCTCTTAACTTTCCTTGAATTTGAATTTATGGATTCAAGGTTATGATCTCATGTTTATGGACGATTTCATGATGTTTAGATGTACCTTAGAGTGTTGGAATCAACTTAGCTCTTTCCCCAAACACTTAGAATCGATTATATCCTCAATATATAC
>JAJOOR010020608.1:0-13468 GCA_036250505.1 Solanum acaule | reverse complement strand
CATCGACTCTAGATGTATCCTACAGTGCTTCACCTCCCCTTGTTTCTTCACCAAAAATAAGTGAGCTTCATGAGCTCCCTCGTCCCCCTGGCTTATTGGCCTCCAAGCCATCAAGTTCTACTGCATTTGGGCACTCTGCGCCCTTAGTCAACAGAAATCAAGAAACGTCACCAACTAATCAGAGCCCTGTGCTGGCATCAAATACGGGTTCTCCACTACCACTTCCTCCACTAACCATCCCTCGAAGTTTTTCTATACCTTCCAATAATCAGAGAGCAATGGCACTACATGTAGCCCAGCTACTAGAATCTCCTCAAAGAAAGGGCAAGGGTGATGTGATGTGCTCTCCTCCATTAACGCCTCTCTCTCTTTCAAACGCTTCAAATTCTGGGCAAATCAGAGGTAAAACACCTTGATTAATAGTAACATGGCAACTATACTGTTTCCAGATAAGTAGCTTATTTCTTTGTCAGAGCTAGTGATAAATTCTAAAGTGAACCTCATACCTGTGATTGATCTGCCTGAGTGTTTTTGAGGAGAAAAAAGGGTTACAAATCTTCACTGGAAAAGTATGTCAGATTGGTTGTTTGTTTGGGTGGGGGATAACTGGTTGTTAAGTAATTGAAGTATTTCTATAGTAGCTAAAAATGGCTAGGAGAATGTGTTGATTTTCATGTGATTGTATAATTCATTTCCTCCCCCGTTATCTTTGACATGTCATTTTTTGGTGGATGCAGGTAGGAGCTGATATATGTAAGCCATTGTAGACAGTGCCGTATTTTTTTCTTTTGGGTCGGGGGTGTAGAGTTTGTGTCCACAAAGCAATATTGCGGGAGTGGGATTTGTACATATGTTATTAATGTAAGGTTTTATTTGTTCGTTTTGAATGTTCTCCATGTATCTTACACAAATGTAACGGGAGCTCCCTGCCACAATTTTGATCTCGCGGTGTTCAAATCCACCCCTACCCCCTTGTAGCGTTTGGGGAGGCCCTTGAGAAGAAACGTCAAATTAAGAACAACGTTCTTTTATAATCTAGTCCACTCTATTATTAAGATCCGATTCGTGGCATGCAGCATGCATTTGGTGGATTAGTCAAGGGTATGCAAGTTTATTGTGACAACAAAGTTGTGAAAGAAGTTGCAATGGTAATTGAGCAGAAGGCAGTTTAAATTTAATTATTTGTTTTGAAGATAAGAATTACTAACTTTTTGAGGAATATGAAATGAACTAATGACAAGAATATTACACAAGTCTCGGAAAAAAAAAATAGAACTTGGATTTGCATGATTAATACAAACTAGTCTACTATACAGAAAAAAGAAAAGTGCTAGTATATCCTTGTCAATTTAAGACTAGTTTTGGGACTTGTTAGCTGATAAGGGGAAGAAGAAGTGGGAAGGAAAATGAAGGTGGTCCAATTGGCTCAGCAGTTATGGCCATTCGTCGGTCATTCACGACCTACTACTATTTGCCATCATCTCAAGCCCAGAGCACTTGCCAACAATAACCATGGTGAGTCTGTCTCTCGCCTCGCACACCGAATGCGTTCCTATTCCGAAATTTCATAATTAACCTACGATTTCCCATTTTCAGATTCCATCACTCAATTTGATCTTTCGTTAACCCTCAAGGTAAGACTGAGCATTGGATGGATACTTCTGTTTACGTCAAACTCTTTTTTAACTAGTCATTTTATTTGACTTGTGATTCAGAGGAAAGCAGCAAAGATATCCCCAGACTTGAAAGGAACTTGTTTATTCCTTGTTGGTGGGCATAACTTTTCTCCCTTCATTCTACTTAGATTCTCTATGAAAATCCACGAATTTATTATATATATAAATCCTTCATGGTTAGAATATCGCTTGTCGTCTCTCCTCACTAATTATGTTGCTTTGAATTGAAAGGAATAAACAGCTCCATCAAATCTAACTCAGCTCAACTTCTTGCAGAGGCACTGCGCTATTATTATTTTGACAGGTCGTAAGTTCACGTTTTCTCCAAAAACCCTAAACTAACATTTCCAGTAACTCATCTTATTACCTTAATCTATTGCAGTGATAGTGTTGTTGAAGAAGCTTTGGGAGGAAAGGATGCTGTCAGGTCGTTTATCAAGACAGACTTGAAGGGATTTCGAGATTCGGAGGTGGCTTCCTAATGTCCATATGCTGTCTTTTACTGCTTCTCTATGTTAGAGATTTATCACCAAAACCAATTTTGCAACTGCAGACGGAGGTACTGAAGCAGTTGTCATCCATGGGTCGCCTTGTTGTTTGTGCTGGGAATGGTGCAGTTCAGTGCGCAGCTAATCTGTATGAATGCTGTTAATTATTCTCCCCTATCAAACCTGAAGAGAAAACAAGAAAAGAATCACTTGTTCTTGATCATAACTTGACTTTTATAGGGCGCTTATGAGACACGGCATATCAATATGGATTGATGTCCCCTTGGATATGGTAGCCAAGCAGATTGTGGAGGAGAATTTTCAACTTCCTGCTGCTGAAACAATAAATGGATCATATTCCGAGGTCTCCACCTAAAAAGCTAGACAAAACATAGATATTTTGCTCATATTTAATGTTAATCATCCTTTTCTAGCTTAATGATGCCTCTTGTTTGTGGATTTCTTCAGCTGTTGGGCTATTATGCTGATTTTTAGCTTACCATGGTAACAGGTGTTGACTCAATTAACTGCTATTTATGAAGATAGCCGTAATGGATATGCTACAGCTGATACAACTATTGCACTACAGAGTAATTTATATTTGCTTCATACTCATTAGCACTAACATATCTTTTGTTGTATTTTAACAGCTTATTTATTCTTTGCAGATATTGCTTCTCGGTTAGGCTATGATACATTGGATGCAGTGACCACAGAAGATATGGTTTTGGAGGTAAAAGAAAATTCTTCATAAGTGTGAGGATATATATTATTTTATTTGATAATTGACCATGTAAGTGTTCTATATTATTGTGATTTTAGACTCTGAAGGAGGTAGAGACATTGATGAGAGCAAAGAAGTTGATGGAAGAAGCTGCCAGGCCATTTTAGTTTCATTAACTACCAATACCAATTATTTTGGTTAGTTCTGATTAGTATTGTTCACATGGGTGTTTGGTGATTTTCTTTTAATCTCATCCTTCTTACTGGATTTTGAATTTATTTGCCATTATCCATTTAGAAAAGCTAACATTATTCTGGAGGTCCCAGACGTCTTCCTAGGCTTGCTCTTTTAGATGATGGAAGCTCAAGGCAACCAAACTATCAAGTCACATGATCCTTTCATTCATTGCATATTTTCAATTTCTACCAATGTTGATGATGACACATTAGCTGCATCTAACATTGTGGTATCTCAAATCTAAATGTGGAAAAAAGATTAGATCAAATAAAATAAGTAGTACATAACAGAGTGTGATATGCTGAATCGTGAAGGAAGTTCCTAGGACGTATTTTTTATGAAGTCGCCCTAAAGGGATGTCTTTTTTTCAGGGGAAACAGAGAAAAATCAGCATTACTTCCAGCTAATTGCAATTGCTTGTTTAAAAGTCAAGTTAACCAAATGCAGGTGACTTGAGAATGAATTAGAAAAAGTATATTGTTGATCAAAGTAATCATATTGAGCAAGTCTTAGATGTACAATTGACTTACAAAAGAAGTCCTAAATATACAACAAATGCGGTGGTTCTTTATCAGAAGATCTAATGAAAGTTTTTGAAGTTATTCAAATTATTATTTGCAGAATCAACATTTATTGTTTGGAGCCATAAGTGCTGAGCTGAAGTTGGCGAATGATGGCAATACTTGATGCTCTTGCAGTTGTATGACTTCTGGTATTGTGAGAGTAATTCTTAATTGGCGTGTATATTGTGAGTACTGTAAATGTTGCACTTCTGTGCACATATATATCTTGCTGTGGTTGGATGAAACTTTCTTCTAATTGTTAATCTGCAAACCAAGTTACAACCACCTAATCTCTGTTCACTTAAACATCGAGCTACCCAGAAACTCCCTCCTCTAAATTTTTGCCCAACAAAATGTTACAGGTATGTGATGCAATCAGACAGAGATGGATGGGTTCAATTGAACCCCAATAAATTTAACAGAGTACAAATATATGTGAAATTCTAGTAACCTTTCAACAAATATCAAACTTTAAACACATGATTTCAGAAGTGCTTTGGATTCAAGGGCAAGAATTTAAAACGCTGGGTCCATCAAATTTGAATTATGGATCTGCCTTTGCAATTATATTGCTTTAGTTTATGCAGAAATTTGTATGCTCCTAAGTGAAATGTTAACTGCCAATATGAATGTATCTACATCCTTCTATGTACCTAGATGTACTTTTCTATGAGGAAATGCCATTGGGAGATTCTTATACGACTAGCAGCAGATTTGTTCCCCTTCCTTTACTTGATATCAGTACTAGTTCTTTGATGATCCTGGAGCTTTTTGATCCTTGTACGTGCCCGGATGTACATTTCTTGGTGACTTCTCCTTGAGTTGTGACTTATCTGTGAAATCCATAAAAGTGGCATGATTCCTGAAGTTGTGCAACGTGCAGGCTGATATTTGCCAGGTGATTGGGGAGGGGGAGCTAGACGCATATAGCTTTGTTAGTGGTTACCCTTTTGGTTTTATTGGTTGATCAGGATGCAGGGAAAATGGACAGTGTGGTAATCTTAGGAAGAGTATAAAGGCATCCATTTAAGAAATGGGTGGATCTGTGTTTTTACTTTTGGCTTGAATAGCAGTGCAAGGCTGTTTTAATGGCTTGGCAGACTGAAAAAAAAAAAAACAAATCTGAGTTATTAATGGAAGATGTTTAATATAATAAATATATTGATGTTGGTTTTGTTGACATTATAAAAGGGAGTGGATGAAGAATGTGAGAGTCTAACACTAGGGAGAATCAGCTGCTGTCTGTATGGTTGTTCATCTGTCTGTATGCAGGAACTTACAGCAACCATACTGTAGAGACAAGGGTCCCTCGAACCAATTAATTTTTCTCAATACTACTCACGAAAGGGTCAGACTCAGACTCAGACTCGGAAGTAGTAAAATTTTCAACTAGGATAATTGGTTTTTTTATCATTCTTAATGTTAAACATGCCTACTAATTCCTTTTCTCTCTAGTAGCAAAGCAAAGCAACATGCTTAGGTTTGTTTATAAGGAAGGGGTAAAATTCAGATTTACGATTAAAGGTGTGTGGGGGCATTTGCAGTAGTAGTTAATAGAACAAATAAATTGAAGTTGATGTTGGAAATCGAAAAGGCTTGTCCAATTTGAATTTAGTAGAGTTTAATTTATCAAAAAAGTTGTAATGTAGATTTATGTCACATTGTTAAAGTGGGCTCGTGTGGGAGGTTTGCTCACATGTGAGAGAGAGGGAATGCAGTTTTGGGTGATGATAGATAGGATAGGGGGCTCAGCTCAGGTTATTGTGATTCTACTTACTTAGTGAGACAGACACGTGTCTACTAATTGTAACAAACTAATTCCTCTCCACTTACCCTGCTGTCTGTCAGATTAAATCATTTCTATATATGATTAATTAATTAATTAATACATCACAATTCTAGATTCTCTTTTTCATCATAGAATGTCTAGGCATATAAATAAAAGAAAGAAAGAGTAGTTGCTGTAACATAGTGAGCAGTACATAGATATATAGGTGTTACTCACCACCATGTCCATACCTCCATCTGCCTCTGGGAAATAGGGTGCCATTTTTAATGAGACTTGCCTTCTCCTTTTAATGTTTGTTTCTCTGTCAGAATTGGCTGAACCAACACAAATCAATTTCTTCACATCAACTTGTCAATCACTTTTTTCCCTTTCCTTAAACAAACATATCAATCTTGTTAAAGTTAAACCACTCTCACGTACTCACCCATACCATTTTAAGTTCTAACACACCCATCCCTATAACTAATCACTCTTAATTACTCACCACTCCTACTCCTATATATTCCTCTTACACCATCAAATTATCTCTCCTGCTTTTTAAAAGTAATTATTTATTATTCGTTTTACCCTTATAGATAATATATAATTGTTCTTAATTAAAACTACAAACACCTCAATATGGGGAGATGACATAGATAAGGTAAATATTAAATGACGAGGGATTATATACCTTTTATGTCCTGTGGCATAGCTGAAATTTCAAGATTCAAACTTCTAAATTGATCGTGAATTCGAACATAGAAGTTTTAAAGTTTTTTTAAAAAAATAAATAAATAGTATTATAAATCATAATAATTTAAGATATTTAAAAGGCATTTAACGAAATTCAGGTAAAAAAATTTGATTTACTCTATATATATGTTTTGACTGATAAATGATATTCATATGAGAGGAAGTGTTTTATCTTGTAAAATGTACCCCGGTAATGTTTAACTGTATTATCCCAGTATTTTAGTCTTGATATTACAATTCTTGGATTAATTTTATTTTACCTGAGAGGTGGGATAAAAATTAAAATAATAAAAAGGTGGATGATAGATTCAGAATAAAGTTTAAAAATAAAGGATAAATTTATAGTTAGAATCAAAGAATATATGAGTTCATTTCCAAATTAGTTAATGCTAGGATATCTGGGAGGCCTTACTTTTTTAAGTGGAAAAAAGGTTTGGTATTGATGGATATGAATTTATGATTAATATTTGTGTACTTACTTATTAAGAGACTATATAGCATGCAGGGATATTGGAAATGATGAGAAAATAGTAAAAATGGGAGGAAGCGTACACTTTAACAACTGTGTACTAACAACGGGGGTGGAGCTGAATGCTGCAGCTGATAGATAGATACAAACAAATTAACTCTCTCTCTCTCTCTCTCTTCTGTTCTGCCATAATTAATCTGTCCCATTATATTCCTCCTGCTAGCTCCTCTCCTCCCCCCACTACTGATCAGTACTCTCTCCTCCTCTCCTATATATATATATACATTCCCTGCTTTCCTCAGAAAATTAAGTCATTAATGGCGGACCACACCCACACCCACCTAGTTTATGATTTCTGGAGCCAGTCTAACTCCGTCGCCCTGGAAGATCATCAACCACCCATGATCCCTGCTATCCCTAAACCTAAACCAAAAGTTCCATCTTCTTCTAAAATGTTCTCCTGTCTCTATTGTTCTAGGAAGTTCTGCACTTCTCAAGCACTTGGGGGACACCAGAATGCTCACAAACGAGAAAGAGCCGCTTCTCGCCAGAATATGTTCTCCACCATCCCTACCGACTCTCACCCTAACCCTAACCCTAACACTAACAATAATAATATGCTCCGATTCCATTTTCTTCAAAACAACAACAACAATGACGATATTGATCAGAATATGCCTCAACAACAGAACATCATCAATGGTAATTACTGCTGCCAGCTCCAAGCACCTCCTTCAACTAATAACTTTAACCCTTTCTGTTCCTCCTCATCCGGTTTCTATCCTCTACCGAATCATGGATATTTTACTACTACTGGTGATGCTCCTACTCTCTCAACTCCCCAGGATTTGTCCCCCATTGATGAACGCCAACTGAATCTCGACCTTACCCTTCGTTTGTAAGAGAAATTGATTTTTCTTTCTTTAGAATAGCGAGCAAGTGAAGGACTACTCAGGCGTACTGCATGCGTCAGATCTGAATGTATTAATCGTCGCTCCATTATATTAATTACTAGCTACAGTCTTATCTTAATTAATCCATGTAGTACTACCTTTCTTTTAATTAGTCCTGTTTACCTAATTAATTAACTCATGCTCCTCTATTCTCTTATTTTGAAATTTCTAATTAACTGCTCAGGGGGGAATTAAAAGCAGAATATTGGTGGCTCCCACTTATTATATTGAATTTTATAATTGGTTAGAAAAGAGTATAGTAGCTAGCTATATGAAGAAATGTGATTAGAGTATATAGTTATTTATAGTTGCATGCATGCATGCATGGTTGAGAAGGGAAGGGATGTTTGTTATTGTTAGCAGCAGAGTAATTAATGCGAAAGTGATAGTAACTAGTTATGCTTTCAATTATGGAGCAGTGAAGTGAGTAAAAGAAGTAAGTAACCAGGTGGGTTGGTTTTGTCTTTATTAATTAAATTAATGCATGATCAAAGTACCTACCTCTTAATTCATTCTCCTCTCCTCTCCTCTGTCCTCTAGCCCAAACAAAGTAACCATTCTGTTGAGCTTCAAAACCAACCCCACCCCTTTTAACAACAAAATCAAAACCATTACTATCTTGTTCATTCTTCTGATTGCACTAGTACTACTACTTGTGAAATACTCTGCAACACAACTTCCACAATCGGAAAATCAAATTATGTTGTTAACCACATCCCATATATATATATATATATATAGTATCAGTATGTACGTACTACCAGTTTCATTCTTAATGGCACATGTAACATTGGCATTAGACCCATTTCATAATTACCTTACTATACTTGGGACGGGACCACTTCTACCTAAACGTCTTTTGCCTAAGCAATTCTGGTCTCTCCTTTTCCATTTATCTCTACTTATTAAGGTGATGGTATTACGCCCAACAAGTGTTTTTGGGCATTATTAAAGTACTGATATATATGTTTGGCCTACGTCAAACTTGTGACTAATAGTGACCAAGTGCGCTATACTAATGTAAAGATTGATCAACTCGCTGCAAAATGATAACTGTAAAGAATCACTATGTATAGTATTAAGTATTTTTTTTTCTTCTTTTAAACAAGGAAGGTGCACATACATATATATAGAATACAATAAGTACTATAGATCAAAGGTGGGAACTTCAGAATCAAAGCCATGGCAAGCCTGGTAAGGCAGGCGGGCCATTATATTCCTATACGAATCATTCTCTCTTTTCTCCTTCAGGTAATCAATGCATCTCTCAACCTCAGATTGCACTTCCAAGTATAATTCATGTGCTTTCTCCTTGCTTTTAAGTTCCTCCTTCCTCCCTGCAAAGTGCAAACAACAACTAATTAATTAAAAGCACATAAATACCACTGAAATACTTCACGAATTACCTGCTGTTTCAATTGGCTTGCCAAAGTAGAAGTAAAAACGGCCAGGAACTTTTGGAAGAATGATTGGAAGATGTACATCTTGGTTTGAAACCTCTCCTTCAGTGTCATATCTGTGTTCACATACAAGACAGCATTCTTCTGTCAATTTAACATCTTCGCTTTGCATGGTGTGGGGCTTGAACTTGCGACCTAAGCCACAGATCCTCCACCTTTTGCCACTTGAGCTAGACCTTGGGGGCTATTATTATTACTGTTTAGTTCTCAAAATTCCATCAAACCACTCTTCTATTTGCTAAAAATATTATTAATCTTTTATATATTATTTTCTGGAAAAACAAATACCTTTCCTATTTGCCAACCTAACACTGGAAAATCTTTACCGTGAAATATAACTTCCACGCCATACCAAAACACACTCTTAAGTCAAATAAACTAAGGAAAGAACAACTTCAATACCTTAACTTCTCCACCTCACCAGTCAACTCCTCTATGAGAGCCTTGAGATACGGAACCTTCATCAAGTCGTCATAATCAAGGAGCATCTGATTGAAAGATTGATGAGTGAACAACAGGATGAATTTGTGATACAAAAGTTGTTATTTCCAATAAGGAAATCTATCTCAATGTTAATCACAGCAGGTTTAGAATAACAGCTGGTGCATTATTGTTTAATTGTTTCTCAAGGAAAGAGCTTTGGGGTAGTCAACATGAAAGCAAAATTAAAGAGCATTTTCCCCATGCTCCAAATTGAGGGGTTTGGGGGGGGACGTATTAGTAGATGAAAGTTTCTTTATAATCAGCAAAATATCACCAGCCAAATAATGGCTAAATTTTCTGCTTGCAGGATTTCTTTATCAGAATCTACTTTTGTTAGTTAGTAGACAAGTTTTAATATATCCATTTGAAAAAAAAAAATAAAAAAAATCCCCCTTTCAAACCATCTGAACTGGATAACCTCAGCACTTGAAAAAACCTAAATGATTCAGTTCAACTATTAAAACACTGTTATCGAACTGAAGCCACAAGCTGTTCCGTCCCATCACACCTGATCCATTCAGGCAAAACAATGATTTTCATCTTGTTTTCATAAGTTTTCAACATTCCTTTAAGCAATTGTTTTTATATTTATTAATGTATTTATGCATTCCAAAAAAAAAAAAAAAACTCAACTTTTGTGGTGAAACTGATCCACCAGAATATATGTTGGTTGCATGTTCTGATTAAACACTTTCAAAAACAAAATATGTTAACTCGTGAAACTACCTGGCCAATATCATCTTCTCCCACTGTACCAAAAGGTATAATTTTTGCTCCAAATCTAGCTGCCATCCTGACAAATTCAGATTGTTCTGGCCAGAACAATTTGTACTCCTCCCCCTGAATATAGAAGACCAAATTATTAGAATAGCAGCATGCCTTTATCTTCTGCTCATTGGCTAAATAATAACCTTATTCAACATTTTGAACTGCAAGGATTTCTGCTATATTGTTCCAAGTCAATCTCCCCATACTTAAGCAAACATCTTTCAGCAACTTATTTCAAATTTCAATACTTAACTTATGCCATATATAGATCTAGACTTTGTATCAAGCTTTCCTTGGAACCACAGACAACAAATACATAGCATATTGAGAAATCAACAGGTTGTAAATTTCAATTTTGTTTCATTAACATGAGAATGACCATTTATTTAATTCAACATTTTGTGATGGGTCTGGACATACAAAGTAAATTAGTACACATATACTCGTAATAGATGAGAGATTCAATTTTCAAACTGCATTGTTAAATTTCCTATCATAATAAATATCTTCAGATCATGCATATATGCCAGAGAGACGTGTATCTTTATGAACTAGATAAACTGCTCATACATATGACATTAATCAGACTAAAGTTGAGCCTAAGATACAAAATCAATTGATCTGGTGGAAGGTGCAGTACAAATTTGTCCTTAGGTTTTAAGGAAACAAAAGGTTAGTGATCAACTCATTAATGTTTCACATGACATTATGTTTCAAGTGGAGAAGAGAAAAATCACACAAGTTAATCACTAACTTTCTAAGAAATGCAACCCTTAGATTCATAAACAAAATATAGAATTTGACTGCACTGAAGTTGGTAAATACAGAAATATTTTGAGAAGAGCGTTTCTTAGCAAGATGCTTTAACTAGGTAATACCTTCCGATGAAGAGCTTCCCGCATGCCCCCAGGATACAGCAAGATATGGGATTTTGATGATAAAAGTTTATAAAAGTTAGTTGCCGACACGGGAACCGCACCCATAAATCGGTAATCATCATATATTGATAACACAGGCATTTTTCCCTCTCTTAGTCTCTTAAACATCAATGGATGTGCTATGCCTCGCAGGACAATCTTATGTTCATTCCACAAACGGGACACCAAAGGAACTAGTTCAAGTCCAAGCATCATGTGGTAACCAACAAGTAAGACTGGTCCTTCAGAAGGAATTCCAGTCAGACCCCGAACGATATTCCCATTCTCAAGAGTTGATATCATCACAGGGTTGAAGGCAACTTCCATCCACCTGTGTTTTAATCAGTCACACAAGAAATAATGATAAAATTAACTTGCAGTATTTGTGTTTTTATCAAATGAACTAAGTACACATAAATAGCAGATGCAGAAGAGTTGATTCACTATGCCAATAAGAGCTTCTGATTAGCTTAACCCTAGTTTAGTCCAAAGGTAGCATCTTATATAGAGAAGCAAGACCACCAACAAATACATTGTCAGCATGGAACCTCCTTAACTAGATACCATATCTATGAACATAGAGCACACTGTAAATGACCAGGAAGCAAATTATGCGTCTCTACAATCCCCTACCGACTGGTTAGTGGTTAGTTTTGAGAATATAATTAAATAATAAGAGTGTGTTCTCTCTAACAGTTTAAGCTTTGAGATGAGATGGTCACACACTTCAATATGATATCAGAACAAACAGAGTCCTGGGATCAAATCTTACCACCACCCATAATAAAAATGAATCTACACGTGCTTCTGCCCATGATAAAAGAATTAGGCCCTCACTTGACTGGGTGTATTGAGAATATAATCATATATCATATATCACCATATCATATCATATATATATATAAAAAGAGAACCCTAGGCCCGCTTACATGGCGCCACCACAAACCAGGATTACCTTTTAATTTATTTATTTCCAAAACTAGCCTTCCTCTTTCATGAAAAATTGTGACTTTTATGAAAAATTCCAACTTTAATGAAGAGTTATGACTTTTATGAAAAGTTGCGACTTTTATGAAAAGTTGCGACTTAATGAAGAGTTGCGACTTTTATGAAAATTTGTGACTTTTATGAAAGGTTGTGCCCTTCCCGAAGGGTTGCAACTTTTCTAAATAGTTGTAACATTTCGATAAGGCACAATAAACATTTGGTCACACTACCCTTTGTTGTCTATAAATAGAGGGATTTCCTCTCATTTTAAAACAACGAAGATTTTGAACCTCTTCTTCTTCTTCTTCTTCTTCTACACAATTAAATATTCGTGTACTTTGCTATCATTGCTTATGTTACAAATCCTGGTAGGAAAAAATAAAATAAAATAAAAAATAAAAAATCCTGGTATGTATTTTTACATTCATTAATTTATAATGTATGCTTATGTTATTAAGGATAAATGATAAGATGTTATAATTTTAATTTTCCTTTACATTATTAATGTTTGTTACTACGTAATCTTGTATGTAAGATAATATAGTGTTTTAGTTTAATGACTTCCTTTACATTATTAATGTTTGTTACTACGTAATCTTGTATGTAGGATAATATAGTGTTTTAGTTTTAATGACCGGTAGATTTTAAGTAATATTTAATAAATTTCGTGATATTAAATTCCCGCGCGAAGCTCGGGTAATTTTACTAGTTAAGTAATAAAAGTGTGTTCTTTCTAACAGCTTAAACTTTTAGATGAGATGGTCACACACTTCAATAGTTGGTGTGTTCCAACATAGAGCAGGACAAAATACCTGTATGGTTGATACACACTGTCAAACTCAGAAGTACTTGGTGGCACAAAATCTCTAACGAAATCAAGGTGTCTTCCACGTCGATAAAAATTGGCACCCATTATGACAGTTACCAAATTAAAGTCTGCTTCCTGCATAAAAACTTCAACTTATCATATACCCCAGAAAAGATGTTTTTGCATAAGTTTTGGTATGAATGCTTTAAAAGTTGGAGTAATATATTTGTTGGAATACAAAGTAACCAGTTCTACGTATGCAGAACTAAGAGCATACAGGTAGGCTATTGAAGGACTACGTAACCTATTGTATACGCTGCCATGGGTACTGAATCTTTCTGTAGGAAGTAAGGCATGTAATATGCCACTGTGTGACTTGTTATGGAATCATATTGACAGAGTAATTCTGTTGGA
>JAJOOR010020607.1:0-17498 GCA_036250505.1 Solanum acaule | reverse complement strand
CCTCCCTTGAGAGGGTATGGGTTGTTAGTGTTTGTAGTAGTCCTAGCCTTGCACTTGCAGTTCTTGTCTGTGTTACCTACAGCCTTTTGTTGTTTACTGCGTTTCACTTATCGTATTGTTCTTTGGATGTTAGTGTCTCCTTTGTTGATTATATACTTTCTCTCTTATTGGATTTTATGTTTTATACATTGTTTTCCTCGCCTTTTAATTGGATTTGATGTACTTGAGCTGAGGGTCTCTCGGAAACAGCCTCTCTACCTCTACGAGGTAGTGGCAAGGTCTGCGTACACTCTACCCTCCCCAGACCCCACCTAGTGGGATTTCACTGGGTATGTTGTTGTTGTTGTAGTATTACTTCTCAAAAGGTACTTTATGTATATTTGAAGAACTTCACCCCATACAGTGACAATTAGAGGGTTGCCACAGGACTTAAAAATATGTAGTTTGAAGCTTTTTCCAAATGCAAGTGAGCTCGTAAGATGCAGTAGAAAATCTTGAAAAATGTTAGCTATATGACTATCTATATTTAATTTTTCCTGGCCTTACACCGGATCTATAATTGTTGCTATTGGTCTGAGTTAGTATCCTGAGATATTTGGTATGTTTCTTGCAGAGGTACATGCAACAGTACAATGAAGTGGAACTCTCTGCTCTTGGGATGGGTAAATCTTCTCGACCCTCAATTTTGAGTGCTAGTTTGTGGTTTTCCTTTGCTTATAATTAGTGTCATATGAGTCTTCTACATTAATTGTGATTATGCTGTCTTTTTACATCAAGAATATACTGTGTTACAACTTGGGTTATGGAGGCATTATCACTTCCTTTTCCCAATTGACTTTTTCTTGATGATTGGTGAATTCCAATCTTGGCAACGTGTGATGCTGTTTGCCATCTCAAGAATGTCTTGTTTACTATTGCAGCTTCTTGTGTATAAGAAGAGTAAAATACACAGTGTTGCACACTTTACCAGGGATATGATATCCTTGTGAAACAATTTTGGACCAACTTCTGGCATAAAAAGGATCATGGTGTTCAATCATAGATAGTAGTTGAGTGTATCTGGGATGAATTCTGATTCATCACAACCTTATTCCTGCGGCTTCCCCAGGGATCTTTTACTTAAAAAGCAGAACGTGCTCGATAATATGTTTGAAGTGGCTCCTTGTGCTTGCCGGTAAACCGTATTAAGTAAAAGAAATACAGAGTGGCAGTACAGTTTTGTTTGATGTTCTTTTCATTTGTTTTGTGGACTCATCCTTTTGTGTTATGTTGAAAATTCATTAATAATTGAATTGGCTTGCTGTTTAGTTCCTAAAGGATTAACAATCTTTTCCACATGTGTACAGCTATTTCGACAGTGGTTACCATTGCTGAAATTCTGAAGAACAATGGATTTGCTGTTGAGAAGAGTGAGGCTTCTCCTACTCCACTCCTATCCCTTGTATTATCTTTCTTGTCATCTAACTTTGAGGGTCACTTGCTGCAGAGATCAAGACACTCACTGTGGACATGAGGGACGAACCAGGAGCCCGACCAATACCAAAAGCAAAGGTAAATTCCAAAAGCATTATGAATCGGTCAATTGATGCATTAGTCTGCTTCATTTTTTATGGTTTTGGAGTAATGGAACTCATTCTATAGAGGTCTTATGGTAGATGTTAGCTTGGGACTTAAGATTGTTTCTGAAGAATAGTAGCATTGACCTTTGTTAAGTAAGGTGTTCAATAGGTAGTTGATGTGTGTGCGCTCATTTTGCTCTGTTTGGGTTAGGATTTGTGCAGAACTTTACAAAAGTTGTAGAATAGATGGTAGGGTTAGTGATGTTTTACATTCTTGCTCACCAAAATGTGTCTAGTCCCATTTGGTTATCTTAGACTTGATTGCAAGTTAGTTTTACACTCCCATGCCTGTTGAAGGTACATTCCCTTTTAAATGCATTTTCTTGTGGTTTTGCCCATTGTTGTATTCCTGTTTCGAAAAGCCGTAGAATGAAATAAATCATTTTCCTTTGGCAACAGCAGAGATGGAAAAATGAATTTGGCCAGTATTTTGTTATGGCTATATAGATGCTGCTTTCACAGCTTTCATGTTCTTCTTCCACTTATACTCTTTAAAACAATGTTGAATTCATGTGAGCTAGTGGGTGCTGAATGTGGGTCGTAATCCATCTTTTTTTAAAAATTCCTTCTCCGAACAGTGATCCTTGTGTAATCTGTGGTAGTGTCTTTTTAAAAAAAAATCAAACTAAGGTTTTTTGTTTTATTTATTCATCTTCGCTTGGTGCAGATTGAAATAGTGTTGGGCAAGACTGAGAAGTTTGATGAGTTAATGGCTGCAGAAGCAGAGCAAAACGGGGACAATGAGGAGCAGCAGAACTGATTATTTCCACACCTGTTCTCTTTCCTGACGATTGAAGTTATTCCAGTCTATACTGCATTCAGCTGTTGGGTTCTCTATGGCCTTTAATTAGATCTGTTGGAAAGTTTTTTTTAAAAAAAAGCAGCATGGTTTACTTTAAAATTCATTATTTGTTGGATGTGTTTGCCTTTTGTTTACTTGTTTATCTAAGGTGTTGTTGGATGTAAACATATTGCTGCTATCTTCACTGCAAGTGATGTAGTCTTAATTTACGTCTGGTAGTTTTATCATTTAACAACTGGATATGAAGGTTGAGGATTCTGTCATTACCTAATTAACTAATCAGAGTATCGTGCAGCACCATTGACCAATTAGTACTGTGTCACACAATTTCCCTGTGCAAGTACGTTCTACCCTCTCTCCTCTCTAGACTCTACTTGTGGGATTAGAGTGGTGGGTATGGTAGTTAATGGGAACTTATAAAGGTAATCTTTAAGGAACATACTAAAATTCTCTTACAAGAAGTATCATGTTCATCAACTTTTGCATGTAAGATCTTACATCTCTATAAACGGGTAATGTATCGAGTAATAGGCATACTTTAAAGGGATTGATCATGATCAACTCATTCAATATAAGGTAATACAGTTTGAGTCAAACATTAAGTTAGCCATATTCATGTTCAGCGATGCCTCCACTAAAATCTTGAGAAGTCTTTTCTAGTTCATCTCAAAGAACACAAATAGGCCACACGTGCAAGCACACATCCCCATAAGAAGATAGAAGTGTACAATGTCTCAAATCTTAACTGACACCAGTCAAGTACCTTGATAGATTACAGCTACTACTACGCCTTAGTCCCAAATAGGCTGGGCCGGCTATATGAATCCTCATTGCTTCATTTTAGCTCAACTCATGTAATCATCATACCAAGCACGTACCTTGATAGATTACCTTCATATTTTGGGATTGCTGCAAACTGAAGCACTAAGCTTAGAAGGCCTTTCAGGTTTCTAATTTTCATTGATTCCTTTTCTCTTCACACTGCAAGGGAAGGCGGAGTTGGAATGGATGGCTAATTATCGAAACATCAAAAACATTTCCTTTCTTATTGATATAGCTAACCAAGAAATCAACTTTGCAATCAGATACAAGATTGTTGTGACATTTTGTCTAACACATCCCTTTTAAGCATGAGAAATCTCACAGGACTACCCTATGTTTGTGCCGCCGCTCACTTCCTTTTATTTACTATTCAACCTGTCTTGTCCCAAAAGAGAACTAAAAGCAAGACAATTGGAAGGGTGGAAAAGAATTGTCAACAAAGATCTTATATATAAACCTAATTACATAGGCCATTGCTCTTAATTGGCACTATATTTTTCAAACTCATTGTGCAAAGAATCAAAATAGGGATGGAGATGTTGAACTGCTTCAACGTACAAAGGTGTCTGCATCTCAATCAAGCGCGATACCTGCATTAAGAGGATGTTCCATTCAACACAATATCTTCGTCGTGTATGAAGAAAAGCATTAGCAATTAACAGATGTACCATACATTACAAAAGTCAGAAACTGTCCATGAATAGTATAGTTGTCTAAAGGTCTGACTTTGGTGTTTTACTTAGACTTTTGTGCTACTTCAGTTCGATTTTTTCTGTTTTATGTGAGTTACCACGCAAACCAAACCAAACCAAAGTGTAATCAGTTCAATTTTTTTTCTTCCAGTTTAGTTCTGCGTTTTTTCACTTCGGATCTATCATAAGCTTTTACTTACTTTTTGGACTCTGTTTAGGCCTCTCTATTCGGTATGGTAGACTGTTGTATCAGCTTTTCTTTCAAACTGTTAAAATGTAAAGAGGAATGCAAAACTAAGAAAAAGATTAAAAGAGATGTCAAATGGAGTTATTTGTAACTTGAAAATGCCTATGACAAGTGTAACAGGTTGCTGGTTTTTAAACTGAGTCAAAGTTTCTATTGTTCATGGCTTCATGATACTGTTCTTTTTGTGATCATGCGAAGAGCTCTGTTAATCCTCGCCCTTCTAAATGTCTTTAAGGTTGTTTGTGGCTTGAAAACAAACAGGAGCTGCCACCAACCTAAGGGTCACAATAATAGTCATAGGGTTCAATTGCAAGTGGCAATATCACAATTTGCCATTTTCTTGTTTGGAGTTTCCTTAGGGAGTAAACCTTTTCCTATAACTTGTGGAACCATGTGCTGAAGAGGACTTCCATGAGGCTTGCTAGCTAGTTGGATTCACTTTGGGGGTTCGAATTACTCTTAATACCACAAGGCTTGGTAAATGGACTCTCCCAAAGGTCTCTCAAGACTCTCACTAAATCTTGTCTTTAAAACACTAACCTTCATTATTACTCTGTTTGAAATCCATAGAAAATAGCAGAGAAGATTGAACTGGAGATGAGTCCTCTACTCAGACCGAGAGGTATTAACTGAGGTTGGAGGAGCATTTGAAGATTTGGGAGCTAGTTTGTTGTTCAAAGGGGTCTGGGTAATCTAAAGTTCAAATATCTTCCTTCACTTGTGATGTGGTGGCGGAAATTTTTCAAGATACCAATACCCTTTGTTAGGTGCACTTTCACAACCTCCACATTTCCTTTCCAACTTTCCTCTTCCCTTCTTTTGCTACTAAAAAATTACTGATATGACAAGATAAAGCAATTACCAGGCCTTGATATTAACACAGATAATAGCTTGAATCCCCTATAGACAATGAAGAGATGAAATAATAGTACCACAGATCGCAGTTTTAATGCTTTCAGCATCGATAAGAAAGCCAAAGTAGTTAATGAAAAAAAAAATCATATGCCAATAAGCAACCAACACTATCGAGTGATAGTTATCAACTTATTTATTTTTCCTTTTGACCAAGTAAAATGATGATGCACCCAAGGCTGAAAATCCAACTAAGACTAAATTCACAAGGAGAAATCCAGGAAGTTTCAGGGTTAAGAGATTTTCAATATTTGTTAAACCCGAGAGCTTTTCCAATATCGAACGGTGGAAAACATTTTTCGAGTTCTATTTCCTCAACGTCAGGCGTTCAACCCTATCCCCTTTCCCCGAGGTGAGCCCATAGCTAAATAAACTGAGACGAAGAAAACAGAGGCATAACAATGAAAATCACTTACAGCTCGTTGAAATGCGAACATCTCCTCTTGACCAGATAGCATGGTAGTAATGCCAGATGGAGCACCTCCTGAACTAACATTGCCTTCAGCTAAAACATCTCGCCGGAGCTTTGTACCTTCTATCTCTGTCTCAAATTGGAAGCTGTACAAATAGCACACTGGCATCAATTGATTTCACTCCTTTTACTAAATCTCAAAGTTTGTTCTTGTAATGGAACTTACCCTAGGTAACTGCTTTTTAGTTTTTAGTGTTTAGTGTTGGTACATCCACACTTGTGTGTCAGGTAACACAACAGCCTAGATTGTTACTAGAAAATTAACTCATAGATGGAGAGATACTTAACAGTTGTAGCTTCCATGCAATCTAAAGCACATTATATAAATCTTTACTTTCAGAGAGATTTTTCTCAATTTGATGAACATTATCTAGGAGATATTAGTTCTCACTGCAACAGAACGACCATTCAATCTAGTGATGCAAAAGAACACATAAAAAAGGTATACAAAACAAAAAAAAATTGGACACCATCTTAGTAGACCAGAAGACTTAAAGAGTGTAAAACAATACAACACACTTACCTTTCCAAATCAAAAAGTGTTCCTTCTGCTGTTCCTTGAAATAGATCCTCTACTGAAGTCTCAGCAGAGCAATATAGGCAACAATGATGATTGTATAATTCATCAATGAGGGTGATAAACCTTCGCGCCTGAGAAGTAGAAATATTGCAACCAGCAGCAACATATAAAATAACGCAATAACATAGAAGCATGAAAGCAGGACTAAGATCTTAAAAGTAGTGCATATGAAAATAAATCTAAAATATGTTAACAGGCGTCAAACATAGATCTCAAATGCTGAGAACAGAACAGACAAAGAAGAGAAGTAAAATGCATTGCATATACCCATAGCTAACCGGCATTAAACTAATCCCCTATCCATCTACATCGTCCACACGACCTACCACCTCTCTCCATCCTTTGAAACAGGGAGATTTCAAGAAAATACAGGGAACCAAGGTATCACACAACTAGGAAACTCAAGCAAAATCATGCCCCCCCAAGGCCACCCGTTTTCATGCTATACTTGTAATGTCTAAAAATAAACATGATGTTCGCCCAACCCTTGACCATATTCTTCTTTTTCGTGTTCCTGCCTTGATGTGTTAGGTGTGGTGGTCGTCCAATCTATAGCATGGGTTGGGAATCAGAACTCTTGAAGACAAGTCTTAGACCACCTCAATCACTTAGTTAGTCTGCCAAAAATTTGACCAACTATTTGAACCTTTAGAGGCCAAAGTAGTGTAAGGGGGACCAAGAAGGTGTTAGCAAGACAGGATTGAGTAAGCTATTTAACATTATTAAATCCAAATTCCAAGCTGAATTCTGAGACACAAAGTGTACAATGTTATGTATGCATCTTTCAACAATGAAAACAAAAAGGAGCTACTAAAGGGATAAGTTGGAAGAGATGAATCCAATCTACAGAAGGCTGAATAAGACTGTTTAAACAGCACAGAAAGCATGCCTCAAAAAGTCAAAGAAAGTGATTGAATCTTAAAAAACAAGAAAAATCTCAGACATGTCAAGGCCAAAAGCAATTATTTTCCCTTCAAGATGAACCCTGAAAACAAGAAACCCACATATCCAGTAAATACGGAGGCAAGATCTTAAGGTTTAGTTTTAAGACAGAGTGGAACTACTTAGTGATAGCAGTCTATCAACATACAAGCAGCAAAATCTGTAAATTAAAACTTAATTTGTTTTATGTTAGCATATATAGTAAGGTATGTTGAAGATGATACCTTGTCACGGATACGCATGCTCATAATAGGAATATCAGAAATGAAAACAGTGTGATAGTTTTTAGCCACCGCAATGTAGTCTGCTGCTCCAAGCTGAAATGTCCACAATTAGATTAAATAAGACAGCATTCTGTATGAGGTCAAAGTTAAAGATACAGTCTTGTTCTTGCTCCTATTAGATTGACGTTCAGGTGAAAAAACTGTGAACAGTGCAATATGAAATACAAATTCAAGTTCAAGCTGAGTACTCTCATACTTCATCTTAATTTAAATGACCTTTGAGCTAAGACATCACTGAACTACTTTTTTTTTATGACAAGGAAACCCACAGCCTCTACCCTTTGGGTGCGCACAGGGTAAAACCTCCGCTCCTATGCAATAGCTCGCAAACCACCAGGAGAAGTAACCCGCACTAGGCAAGCCCGGTGCGACGAGCTCGACCCAAAAGGCAAACCCTTGCTTTCGCTAGCAAGGGATTTCGAACTTGAGACCTCCAACATGGAAGTCCCAAGCCCAAACGACTGGGCCACCCCGAAGGGTATCACTGAACTACTATTTATGGCACCTCTTTTTGTCTCCTCTATAGTTCTAGCTTTCGTGAAGTTCAGTTTGAATGGAACTACACGAAGACCATCAGAGCATATGAAGCCAAACTTTCAGAATTCCAACTAGCCAACTATAGACATAATCAGAGGTTAAACAAGTACTATCCAAACCAGAAATAGCAACCAGCAGACTATCAAACAAATACCTGAAAAAACATGCCAAAAGTCTCGAGAAATGAAATGACAAGTTCTACAGTCGGCATTCCGCAACATCAAGTACAACAGTACAGATAGTTCATCTCATCCTTTATTTTTTTGTAACAGCATCTAATTTGATTAAAGTTCGGCTTCTTCTGCACCTATTCTCTTAATTGTCTCCAGGTCATGGTATTTATTTTTGACATATGCATCAGATCATTCTCACAGTAGGGTGATTGCTTATTTATGGGTCCATGCATCATACCGAGCTGAGTGAAGCCTAAGCTGGCTCTTGTGTATTTTCAGTACATCAGTCAAATTACTAAGCAGTTAAAGAAAAAGGGAATAGAAAATTTTCTATATTATAATATCTGGAGCTTTTGAGGGAATGTATTTGTTAGGGCTGAAACAATTTTCATTGAATTTCAAGAATACCTTTCATCACATGATTATAATTATTAATCACATTTCATGTCACCACAGGCTAGGCTTAAGTTGCAATATAATTAGAAGTTCATTACATTATATAAGTAGAAATTACAAGAACATTTTGATTCATAAATAATCTTTTAAAAATGGGATACCGTGCCCACTCCTACTTATGAGACAGATTGTCATATCAAGTAGCGAACCAAAATGTTATTTAGGAACTCAAATAAATGACAAGAATTGGCAAGTGCTTATATCTGACTGATACAAATAAGCATGTACTGACCATGATGACAAGTGGCAAAAGCACAAACAAATAGATAAGAATAAGTCTCTCATTAACAGAATCCTTTTTCTCCAGTATAAGTCATACAGAGAAAAGAAAAGGAAAATTCTGACTGACAAGAGCATAGTACCGGCCGACCACACAGATATTCAAAGTTGAACCGTGCCACCCCATTGCAGCTCTCAGGAACTTCCAATGTTCTGATAGAAAGCAAAGGACTATCATATGACAGATCCAAGGGATCTTTCTGACTTCAAAAATATCAAGGCTTAATTAAAAATACCTTCCAAACATCACAGGAATAGTATGTGAAATGATGCTTCCTCCGGCCTGTTTACTAATTTTATTCCAGATATCCTCAAATTCTCGTTTAATGTTGCTATTTAGAGGCCAGATGTAGTGGACCTGCAATTGCATAATGGGAACAATCAATCAAAATAAAATGTATCTTAAGATCCTTAAGCACAAATAACATGCAATTGGTATTTCTTAAGAACTATGATAGAAAAAATCACATTAGAAATTAGACTGGCACTCAAGCAATGGATATAAGCTTATGACCTCTTGTGCCAATTATTACATAGTTCATTTCCATTAACATAACAATGCTCAAAACAATGATGAAAGTTAACAAAGTAAAATCATCTTGAGAAACAGGACAAAGAGATATAAAGTGAATTGTGAAAGTAGATAATGAAGCAGGAGAATCAAGATCATCTCAGAATAAGCCTGGCAGTTTGAATAAATTTGACATTGGGAATGCATATGACCATGTCAATTGGGAGTTTCTACTCAGAATCTTAAGGCAGATGGGTTTTTGGGAGAAGTGGAGCAAGTTGGTGAAATTATGTATCTATACTGTGAAGTTCTCTGCTCTTATTAATGGAGCACCTGAAGGGCTTTTTAATGCTCATAGAGGGATCAGACAAAGAGACCCTCTGTCTCCTTTCCTCTTTATTAGCTAATCGGAGGCAATTTAGTATCCTGGACGAACAAGAAACAAACTGTGGTTGTGAAGCTGAATATTGAGCCATGACAACTGCAACTTGTAAACTTGCATGGATTAAACAACTATTGAAAGAAATGATGTTTTGAGATACCATTCAGATGGAACTCGTTTGTGATAATCAGGTTGCACTAAATGTTGTTTCAAATTCAGTGTTCAGTGTGAGGACCAAGCACGTAATCAGTAACATATTAGTCTCTCTAAGCAATTCATAACATACAAAGTTATATTAGATCTATCTAAATCGTTTGGCCTTCTTCTGCTAGATTTGGCATTGGTTACACTAAGCTTGCCCATGTTTCTTCTCAAAAGTCCTACTTTCCTACCACCCTTGGAGAGATGTGGCTTCTTAACCACAAGAGAGAGGCCTGCTTTTACAGCTTACAATTGGATTTAACTATCACTTTATACAGGAGACAAGCTGTGTATATGAAAACATATTGAGTTAGTTTATTAGGGAATAGACACAAGTAAAATTTCCTTAAAATCTTACCTGGTCAATAGATCTCTGAGCAATAAGGCGGCGATAATCAACTTCACTGCCAATTAGAACAGTTTCACAGTGCTCCTCAAGTTTTTTTAGTAGCTTTTGAAAGATCTCCTTTTGCATACCATCCTGAATAACAAAGAAATGTCACAATAAATACTTGATCAGAAAAAAGAAATGTCACAGATAAATGTAACAATGTTTCAAGCACATTGAATCAGACTTCCATTTTATTCATCTTCCAAGTCTAAACTTGCAACAAAAATCAAGCAAGTTGAGTATGAAAATGAAAATGGAATACTCTTTGAGAATGAAAAAGAATAATGCATTGCTTTTCCAGAAGTAAATGCACCTGGTTTAACTCTGTTGGTGCACGATTACTGGTCGCCACCAGAACAGTTCCAGTACTCAACAATCTGCTGAGAATTCCAGATAATGCCACAATTGCAAAAACATCAACTGTCTATCATCAGAAAAAAAGAGGCAATCTTCAGTCAGATTCATTTCATAACATATAACCCCAGCATAAATAGGTTGCTACAAGTTTTTGAGAGTTGTAATTCCACAATACAAATATAGAGAAGAAGGAGACAAACTAGCAAATAATGGCAGACTTCCACATATACTGGATGGTGTATTTATAACAATAGCATTAAGCAGATTGAATGAGGCAATATATAATACTGAAGCTGAATTAACTGTAGCTAATTTCTTATCATTTTCTTTGGATCCACTGTGTCTGATATATTCATAAAGCCAGCTCCTGAAGATGTGAAGTTGGCAAAACCTCGTCCATTTCTCGTACTTAAGTTCAGTAACAATATACTGTGTGGTGGTATGGTTAGAAAAGTTCCTGTAAACAAAATGAACTGTATTTACCTGTATTTCATCAAAGCAAAGGATGCTAGCACCTCTCCTACGATCTGCCTGGTTAACAAGAAACTTGTCAGCTACGTCCAGAAGAATGTTTTTCATCTGCACCTCTTGCTTATATCTTTCTTCAGCAGCTATCCATTCTTTAACTTTTGAATCAAAAGGAAGATTCATGACCCAACCAGAAATACTTGACTGCAGAGACTTTTGTTCCATCTGACTCTTCCAAATTTTATGCATATGCTCATTAATTTTAAGCATAGCCTGCCAATTGTAATATCTGGAATAAATCAGAAGTGCAGCAGATGACAAATATTATGATCACAGAGCAGATTGATAGGATTGTTTGACCATTTCAAGTATTGAAATGCATGACATAGGCAGACTAACATTACAACATAGAAAAACCTAGAGATAATGCTTGGTCATTTAATAGACATGCTTCAAAGTTCAAACATGTTATAAAGGTTTCAATCCTTATGTTTCTTGAAAATAAAAGAATTTGACAAACTACTTGAGGGTAATCAGATATAAGACCAGAAGAATCTTTTGCTTCAGAACCCATACTAGCGCAGCAAATTTGTTTGTATGCCAGACCCACTTCATGCCAGCAACAATGACTGACAAAAGGAATATTTTTCACGACTATTTAAGATAATTTCACTACAGAAGCAAAATGGTGGAATAGGAACAGAAGATATAAACAAATCCAGTAGCCCATTCAGGTGCCAAGAGGGTTTTAACATTTTGCGCATCAACTCCAATATGCTTCGACTCATATTACATGGAATTCTTACTCATTTATCCTTTGCAGACAAATGTATTCTGATTGCTGATTATTATTGCACCATCTCATAAAAAGATCTAGGAGATTATCCTATTAAGCAACTACCTGTTATCAGCTTCAGACAACTACCAGTTATTTTCTTTCCGTATCAAAATAGTGTCGCTCAACCAGTTATTTCTCTACATACTAAAATAATATTGGATACTACATGCCATCTACTTGTGGGTTTTGGGCAGACAGTTTTGCATTGCAAATCGTCATGTTTGACCAGTGACATTTTGCTTATAAGCACAATTGTGAGGAAGTGCAATTCAGGATAAGACGGACTACATTAGTTCAGGAAATCGATATGATTTTTTGTCATGTATATGTAGAACCTGACAAGTATCGGAATGAAATGGATCCTAAGAGAATGGAATGGATATATAGGGTTTATATCTGACCCCAACTAGTTTGATCAATTGATTGATTGATGTGTAGAATATGATAAATCAAGTCAAAAAGACCCAATAAAGCACTCACCTCGTGAAAGTGAAACCTTCTTCGATGTTTAACAATTCCTTCACTGGCCTTATAAAACATATCCATAAGCATTGTCTTCCCTACATGAAGTCCAATATATAGTCAGATTTTGTTTATGTCTGTGAGTAAAGTATGGCTGATACTGATCGTTAATAGAAGCTAATAAAAGAAAATTTTCATCACTATAAAAAATGAGGATGAGATGAGTTTGTACAGCATGTGTGAACAACCATGCAACATAAACAGACAAGAAGCAATTGTACCACTCCCAACATTGCCATATAGATATAGTCCTTTTGGGGCTGGAGGAGCAGCAGGACGTCGACCAACTTGGGAGTCTAACTTCTTCTCGCGATTAAGATATGAAACCCATTTCCCGACTCCTTCTTCCACATCTTCAGGTTTCCTGAGCCAAAAAGAAAAAGACAATTAAATTACCGGCGGTGAAGAAGAAGCAATTGAATTTATACTCTATACTAATGGCAGCAATATCTTTTCCTTGATAAAAGAGAATGTGATAAACCAAAACAATCAACGCATTCGAAGTATCAAGAAGGTAAGACCACCCTATCCCTATAATTCTTTAATGGATCTCTTTGAGAACCAATGTTTCTCACTTTGTTTAGAAAAAAACAAACTTATTTATTTAAAGTAAAGAAACTATGACCAGCAAAAACTGTTGCAGGGAAAGCATTTTCATAAGAATGTCGAAAAATGTACACTCACCGAGACATCCATCTTTGGAAAATATTGCGAGATTTGTTTATTGGCTTAAATGCACCTTGTTGTTTGGCCTCAGCTTCCTCCATAAGAAGCTTACGCCTCCGACTTTCCCTATTATCTTCCCATTGTGCAAGTTTTTCCTAAAAGCATGGAAATTAAAAATAAAGCCTTTGGAACAACATTGAATAGATTACTTCAATAAAAGTTCATTATCACAATATAAAACTCTCACATGATATTCCTCCATATCCTTTTCATATTGCTCCAACCTTCCAAGCAGCTTTTCTAGTTCAGTAGCAACTTTTTCCTGGTAAGGATCATGCTGCAGCCTTCCCTGTTCAACAAGACTCCTGTAATGTGCAAGAAGTCCTGAAGAAAGACCAGCATTACTATGCAACAAGCTTATAAAACAAGAAAGATTGACGAGAAGAGTAAAGTAACCTGCCAAATGGGCACATAGTTTTTTCTATTTATTTATGTATTCGTTAATTATCAACATGGCACATAGTTCAGACTCAATTTTTCACTCTTTCTCATTATGTATACTTGTAATTACTACAGTAATTAGTTGAATCTTGATTCAAATATAATAGTTTCTATGAGTAAAACTCAAGAAAAATAACCAATTATAGACTTGACTAAAATATTTCAACAGGAAAATATAGTATGAAAATCTTTTATCAGCAAGAACATAAATGTCCTAGATTTTTCTTATCATTTACTAAGCAATATAAATCATCTAAGCACAAAATATCTATAGACGTTTCACTTGCCGAATAAAAGCTACTACAACTACATTGCAGTCCAAACAAGCTGGGGGTGGCTATATAAATCCTCACTGGCCATGTTTCTCCCATTAAAAATCCATCTCAGACCAGCATTATACAAAATAAAAATAAAAAGTACTAGAAGTTCTATGTATCTTTTACTGGCATAAAAATCTGTACTAGGCTAAAAGACTCCTAGAATGCACAGAGTCTAAAGTAAACAAACTTACATGACAAAAACACATTCATAACCAATTGGCATTGCCTACATAGATCTTTTTCTTCTATTGTGCCTATATTTCACGAAGTTTGCATGGATTCTAAGAGATTACAGGTTTTTAGAGACGACTTCCTTCTATCTAATTCTAGGCCAACATCATCCCCTTTAACACCTTAACTCATCACAGTATCACACCTAGAGACCAATGCATCTGGAGGTCGACACATGACATGACCAAATCATCTCAAGTGACCTTCTCTCATTTTATCCTTAACGTGTGCTACTTGCACCTATTGAAGAATATGGTTATCTTTTATAACATTGTTGGTCTTATAATTGATCCACAGAACTTACCTTTCACTTTTCTACACACCCTTCTATCACACAGCACCAGTAGCACTTCTCCATTTAAACCATCCAATTTTGATACTATGTGTAACATCTTCATCTATCATTCCATTCTCCTATAACAACCAGACTAGATATCGGAATCGTTTGCATTTAGGAATCACAGCCCCTTATAATCTCACATCAGTGTGTTTCAGTCGTTAAGTGAAACAACAGTGCCTCCTTTGTCTTTCTATAACTTATAATAGACACTCTATTACCTATTCATCAACTTAAATGGACACAGCTAAACATATACATAATTTCAGAGTTGACTGCACACACTTTGACTAAACAAGTGCAGAGCAGAAGCAGCAGATCTAAAACACAGCATATATTTCTTATGCAGAATAAAATTTAAAAGTTTCCAACTTTCTCGAGCATTGCACCTCCACAGTCATAGTGTTCTAAGTATTCACCACTTATAGCTGTGGCAAGGTATGATAAAGAGGGGAAAGAGAAAAGGAAGACGCAGTGGGGATCAACCATGAAAGTTGTCTTGTCCACATAAAAGAATTGAGCCTTCTGCTAGCGCCATCTATGATAAGCCTCACGTCTATGGCCGTGATGAGTCACACTCTCGAGAATATACATAGTGGCACTAAACTAGCCTAATCTCGATGAGAAGAAAATGGCAATTGGCTACGAATTTAGCAAGTGAATTTCCCCCTTACACCCTAAATTTTACGGATTTACCTTCTCCCAGCTCTAGCTCAATTTGATAGAAAGTGAAGATTACTCACATCAGATTGATGAACAACTAATGGAATTCATTTAACTACGTAATAATTCCACAACAAACTCTCTTAATTAGAAAATCTTATCGTCCCCCCATATAATTTGTCTAAATCATATAATTGGGGTTACAATCACACACTTTACACTTGATTCCAATTTTCATCAGAACCTATTAATCATCAAGACTTATGTAAACACAGACACCAAAATTCATAGCTTATTCACTAGAAACCAGAGGGTAAAAACCCGAAACTCAGAGATAAAATTCGATAATCAGTCGAACTCCTAGAAGAAAACGCATAAAAGAGCAACCTTTCGTATGTAATCACATTTAAAAAGGTGCTAGAGACAATAATGAGGGGACTGACCATGATTCTTGGAGGGAGAAGGGCAAATATTGCTATAAAAACAAAGAGCATTATGACGATTATTGCTGCTGCGGAATTTAGAGGATCTATGAGCGAATCCAATAGAAAGAAAAACAGAAAGTTTTCTCATTTCAAAATCCCTTTTGCCGATAGTTCCTTGTTTAGCAGAGAAGAATGGGGTTCGGTTCGTTACAAAAGTGCGCCAATTTGATGAAGACGAAAGAAAATGACAAACGTGGCCATACAAGAGTCCAGTCGTTTTTGTCTTCGCATTGTGTCTTCGATTCAATTAATCAAATGGCAAGTTTGTTACGCAAACTAATCTTATTACGGATACAGCTGGTGGTGGCATGGTTGGGATTGTTCCACCTAATATGTTCGAGTTCTCAGAATGAATTTTTTTGGTGTGATATAAATTTAAATTTAGTAAAACTTTAATTTTGATTTAGTCTAATTTTAATGTTACTATTGAAACCGGATAAAAAACCTTAAAGAGAAGAAGAGGAGTCTTCATAAATAGTTATAGTACTTTGGATCATAATTATGATAGTAATAGTTTGCCTAATTATGAGAGAGGTAAACAAATTGTATTTCGATAGATACACATTTTATCATAACAGTACGAAGTTCCTACGCAAGATTTGGGATATCATAATCAAAATTAGCCAAAGTAGTTTCATCATTTTTGGGTAGACATATTGAAGTACATAACTAATAGGTCCATATCTTATTTCTTACAAAATAATGCGCAAGTTATGTGTATATTAGTGCTCCTTTGTTCTTCACATGTCTTGGAATGAAATTCGTGTATATATATAAAAAAAAAACCTACACGAAAAGTAACATAGCTAATGATTCGAAATACTTTTTGGACAATGAAAGTAAAATGGATTAGCGTTTGTCGCCATTGATGGCATCAACAAGATGCAGCATTTACCTTCAAAATCAAAGCTATTCCGTTCACTTCACACATCACTATCACTATCACTATCACTATCACTCACCAGCAAGAACCGAGCAGCAGAGCAGAACTGCTTATCTCTCCTCCAACTCTGCGATTCTCTGCCTAAACTCCTTCAACTCCAATCCCATATCTTCAAATTAGGCCTACAAAGTAACCCCCTTGTACTCACAAAATTCACTTCCATTTCTTCTGAACTTAACGCTATTGCCCACGCTTCATCATTCATCTTTTCCCCATATGTTGAAACCCATTACTTTGATACCTTTCTTTTCAACACCATTATCAGAAGTTACGCTGTAACTAGTGGTTTTAAGGATAATGCTTTGTGTTTGTATGGCAAAATGTTAAGTTATGGTATTTGGCCTAATAAGTTTACCTACCCTTTTGTGCTTAAGGCTTGTGCTGGGATTGGTGAGTTGAAATTAGGCCAGACTGTTCATGGGTCAGTGGTGAAACTTGGGTTTGATGATGATTCTCATGTTTTGAATACTATGGTTCATATGTATTGTTGTTGTGATGGTGGGGTTGAGTATGGGCGGAAGGTGTTCGATGAAATGCCTAACTGGGATTCGGTAGGGTGGAGTGCGATGATAGGTGGTTATGTGAGATGGGGTCTGTCTAGTGAGGCTGTAGGGTTGTTTAGAGAAATGCAGGTTGTTGGAGTAGAACCTGATGAAGTTACTATGGTTTGTTTGTTGTCTGCGTGTATAGATTTGGGTGCGCTTGAGCTAGGGAAGTGGCTCGAGGCATATATCAAGAGGGAGAATGTTCCAAAGAGTGCTGTTCTTTGGAATGCTTTAATTGATATGTTTGCAAAATGTGGTGATGTTGATAAAGCTCTGAGTTTGTTCAGGAGCATGAGTCAAAGGAATATTGTTTCTTGGAC